>PVKV010007983.1:41867-91688 GCA_004027835.1 Alouatta palliata | reverse complement strand
TGTGTGTGTGTGTGTGTGTGTGTGTGTGTGTGTGGAGAGAGACAGAGAGAGAGAATGTGTGTGTGTGCGCACGCGCCTATGACTGCAAACATGAATTCTAGGAACACATTCAGGAAGTTACCTTTTTCCATTAAAAAATAAAACACTGTATTTATTAGTTACTCTTCATGATTCCACAGAACAGTGAAGCTTTGGCATCAGACTTCTTGGAGCTAGACTGAACCTCCGGGTATGGAATGGCAAAAGGTGGACAAGTTTTTCACTCTCCTCATACTGCTCTGTTTTAGCTCATGCATATCACACGTGGTTATACGTCACATACAAAGCATATAACTACAGGTAGGGAAATGCAGCAAAAGCACTGCGCAGTTTTCAAGGGAATAAAATGCTGGTATTGGGTCCCAGCAGCCACTGGCTACCCAGGAATTTATTAATGGTCTCTGCCTTTGTGTTGAGCAAGCTTACAGGAGAATGCAGCTCATTAGCCTGCCTGGGAACCAACCAGCACGGACTGGAAAGGAATGGAATGGAATAACTCACGATAATAAACTGGATACTACTTTATAATTTGCTAAAATCATCCAATAAATTATCTTACTAGATCCTCTCAACAGTCATGTGAGGTTTGCGTTAATATCACCCCATTTTACAACACGGAAACTGAGATACAGAGAGGCTAAATTAACACATGAAAAACCTTTAAAACGGTCACGTCTTATAACTAGGAATTACATTTCTAGAAATTTAGCTTGAAAAAACAAAAAAAAAATCCAAAAATAGATTTATTGGTAGATCTACACAAAGAAGTTATATATAACAGTGAACACTGAGAACTCTATGTCTAAAAAGAAAAACTCACGTAGGTAAATTAGAGTAATTTAACACAAGCACATGCTTGATAACCTCCAAAAATGAGGTTTCTGAATATGATTTAAAGATTAAAAATAAATTTACTACATAATCTTTAACTTTTAAAAGGAGATAAAACTTTTTATGCTGTGTAATCCCAATTTTGCTATATCTCATACCTGAAAAATAAGATGAACGAAATACCTTAAAATGTTAGTTATCGTTTTATCTGCTTCATGAGGTTAATACTGACTTTCCTTCTCTTTTTACTTTTCTTTGTTTTCCTAATTCTCTATAATGTACAAGTATCATAATTTAAAAAGTGATGAAGAATCAATAAATAATAGTAAAATACAAAATTATTTTTAATATTACTTGAGCATGAAGAGCTAGTCAAAAAAGCAGAATATTAAAATCTGAAACACTTGGAGTACTTTTGAAGGTCAGAGTAAACATATGCCAAATACAGTTATTTTGTCAAAACCATTTTGCTCATTTCCAGCTAATTTATCTTTAATAAGATAAACAAGGTTTCAGCAGGCTTTGGCAATGATCCATCTACAGAATTACCGGATGTTTGCTTCGTCCCTACAATTTTCTATACTTATCTTATTTATCCTTCACAAAGCACTGTCGGTGTTGGGGAAAATGATTTTGTGAAACTTGGCAAAATACTTCCTTGGATAATGGTGTGCCTGACACTTTAAACATCTGAAAACTCTTAGAGTTATTAGATCTCAGGTAGAGGAGCTCAGATAATGTCTCTGGAGATGGCTCTTAGTAGCAGAGCGTTGGGTTATGTAAAATACAAGGCAGGGGATGGAGAGAAAACGGTGGGCTGCAACGGCAGAATTCTAAATAGATACTTAGAAGGAATCTCCAAACAAGAAGTATAGTTCCTACTTCGTCAGAGTGGAGGGAAGCAAATTGATTCTGCAAGGGAAAAGTCCAGCCATCGTGAGGAGACTTCTAATGATGCCCAAATTCCATTTCTCAAAAAAAAAAAAAAAATTTTTGCTTCAATTGCATTTAAAGCTATAATTTCAGCACTTTTGATTTGGGTACATTTAAATGTTAATGTATGGGTTTTAAAAAAATTATTAAACTCATCTGGAATGTAGTGATCGTTTTTTACATTTAATTATTTAATTCTCCTGGAATGTACTTCCTCTTTTTTTTTTTTTTTACGTAAAATCTTTCATACATCTAGAGTGAATATTAACGATTTTATTAATAATCATCTCCACTACCTCTTAGGAGTGCTTGCTACATGCCTGGAATTGTGCTAAATCCTTTGACACACATTAGCATACATCACTTGCTCTAAGCCTCAGGACACTGCCTGAGCCTCAGAAAGGTTGAGCATGGATGCAGCCAGCAACACAGACCCTGATGCCCACAGTCTGTTCCCTTACACACCTTACTATGATGGCCACCTGCATCACAGACCGAATTGTTACGTCAAGTACGGTTCCTTTCTAAAATGTTTGTTTGGTTCCATTGATCTGTTCATAAGACTCGCATCTTATTATTTAAACAGCTGACAGGACAAATGACTCTGATGATTGTACATAATCAAAACTAATCTTGACTATTGTTGCCCATACATTCTTCTAGAAGATTTTTAAAATTATGTTTGTGTTTTAATTATCCAAGTCATACTTCTTATTGGCTACTTACAAACTGTACATAAGAATAGGAAAAATTAAAATTCTTTATCAACTTACCCAACCAGAAATGATCACTGTGATAGCATTTTCCTGAGAATCTCGTTTATTTATTATGTCTCCATTAGAATGTAATCTCCATAAAGCAAGAGTTTCTTTCTTTTTATCACGGTTGCACCCCAGTATCGCTAACGAATGACACAGTTCACTGTGCAGACCACATGCTCAGGACCAAGGCACTCATTATCCAACCTGCTCCAAGGGCTGGCTCGCATGTAAGTCCTCTCAGAACAGCCTTCAGCCAAAGCGAGTTACACTTTCAAAGTTACATCTCCTCCACAGGTAGCCCACCTCCAATCAGCTATAGGTTTGGGGGCACCTAAAGGCCCAGCCCCCTCACCACAACTTGGAACAACTCCACAGGGCCATTCCAAATCAAGAGCTTTCTATGGAATTGGCTGGGGCCTATAATGTCCTCCCCTTCCCTAACTCCCCCCACTGATGTTATTCTGAAATTACTTCCCAGTAAACCTCCTGCAGGCTATGTCCTGCCACACAGCTTGTTTCCAGGGAGCATGATCTGTAAGATAATGTAGAGCAGTACTTGACAAGTGGTTAGCTCAATACTGTTTGTTGAATGAATACATGCAAAACTCCCTAAGATCTCTTTCTTCATTCTTACTGCCTTTAACTCTTCAGCAATGAAACACAAACTCCACTGGGTCCCTCCGGGAAGTCAGAAGTCAGCCATTCATGTGCAACCATCTACACTATTGCAACGTCTTCCCATTATTGTCTCCTCTCCTCTTCATGAAGCCAGGAGCCTCGTCCACTTCTTATCAATAGCCTAACAGTACCCAGAGTCAGATCCCAACTTGGCTGCCATTCCTGAGTGTCTCTGGATCCTGCCTCCACCAGTCTTTATAAATTTTGAGTCTTATTAGCGCTGCTTACTAGACCCAGGGAATCCGCAGAGATACCAACCCTGCTGATCCTGCATTTCCTAGTCTATGCCCAAGCTGCGTGGGTCACAGAGTGGGGACGATGCTCCCACCTCAGTGTGTTGCACAGATAAGGGCACTTCACGACTGAAAGTGCCTGGTCACCTTAGTTTCATCCGCATGCCCACTTTTCGAGAGCATCACTTGCCAACAGAATGGCTGTTGGGACACAGCAGGGCAGGCCTGCTCAACACATGCCTGTTCTCGATCAAGTCTTCACCCACTCTCCTAATGAAATCATTTTTTGTTCTATCTAAGGCCAGGATACATACAAACAGAACTTGAAGTTGGGGGTTTATGATAAACTAATTTATTGAAGATGATTCTCAGGGGAAGGGAATAGGGAAGCAGGGCAGGGCAGGAGAAGGAGCTAAGCAAGGATGTGGTCTCAGCCTGAGCTAGCTTCAGCCTGAGCAGAGAGCCCTGGAGCATGAATTGCACTATGGAGTCATCCCTTCAAGAAGTACAAGGATCCAGCCTTTTATACTTCATGCAAGCTAGTCACTGGCTATGGACTGTCCCCAGAGGAGGTGTAGGCAGCATAACCTTCCAGGCAGGGCAGCTTCTGGTCAGTCGAGGGCAATTTTCTGGAGAAGGGGGTAACTGTGAGCCATTAGCAGCCCAGTACTCTCAGTAGCTGGATATGGGTGTTTCAAGTGTTCATTCTCTACAGGGGTCTTGCTCCCTCTCCTAACAAGTGACTTCCATCACAACAATCCCTGTCTTTCAGACATAGTTTAACAACTTTGCCTAAAAAGGTAAAATGTTATACCTCCTTCACATTTCCCAGAGAGTTCCTCTATTCCTGTATGCATTTCGGAACCCAGATAAATAAGCAGATGGAGGCTGTATACCCACCCACCCTCCTATCCCCTCCCATCCGCAGTATCCAACTTCCGAAAGCTCATGGTACATTTGCTTACAAAGCCAGGGTCCATAACAAGGGAGAGCTGGTCAACATTTAACACTGGCTCTCCAAAGAGAAAAACCTTAATTTGTTAGCATTTGCCGCTTTCTATGGTGTAAATACTCCCCCGTGGTCCATTTTAAGCTATCATAGTGAAGTCACTGAACAGACGGAAAGAAAAATGCGATAGCACACAATCATACGGCATGTTCAAGTCCACATCAATAACTCAAAAGCACAGAAATAGTCAAGTACAGTAAGTGATGTATTTCCAGCATCGATTATGTTTTTCCTTTACTAGTTTTTCAAAAATTATTTTTTCAAAAATTATATACCATATAATTGAAAGTTTAGTAAATTTTAACACATGTATAAATATGTGTAACCATCACCACAATTAAGATTCAGAATAAGTGGTAGAAGACAGCTCTAGTATGACTCAGTCCAGTGAAAATTTTCCTATAACATGTACATATGTATGTGTATACTTTCTCAAAACATTTTAATTCATTTATTCAAGAACATACCGCATGCTAGTTTACAATAATAAGCACAAAAGACTAATCTCTGCCTTTACAGAAACAGGCATTAATCATATGGTTGCACAAACAAATATAAAATGAAAAACTGATTCTACAAAATCTGAGGAAAATGCTACGAAGAAAAGTAACAAGAACAAATTCCTAGAAGTGGAATTACTGAGTCAAAGAGTAGCGTTATTTGCAAGGCATCTGGCATATGCTGCTGAATTGCCCTCCAGGAAAATCATTCCAATTTACATTTCTACAAACATTGCATAAGCAATGTATATTTCCTCCTACCCTTGTCAACACTAGAGAGTATCTTTTTTTTTCAGCTATTTTTATTTTGATATGTTAAAAATATTTGTTTTTTTTTTAATTTTGCATTTATATATATATATATATATATACATTTTTTTTATTGCACTTTAGGTTCTGGGGTCCATGTGCAAAACACGCAGGACTGTTGCATAAATATATACATGGCAATGTGGTTTGCTGCCTCCATCCCCCCATCACCTATATCTGGCATTTCTCCCCCTGTTATCCCTCCCCAACCTCCCTAACCTCCACTGTCCCTCCCCTATTCCCCCCAACAGACCCCAGTGTGTGATGCTCCCCTCCCTGTGTCCATGTGTTCTCCCTGTTCAACACCCACCTATGAGTGAGAACATGCAGTGTTTGTTTTTCTGTTCTTGTGTCAGTTTGCTGAGAATGATGGTTTCCAGATTCATCCATGTCCCTACAAAGGACGCAAACTCATCGTTTTTTATGGCTGCATAGTATTCCATGGTGTATACGTGCCACATTTTCCCTGTCCAGTCTGTCATTGATGGGCATTTGGGTTGGTTCCAGGTCTTTGCTATTGTAAACAGTGCTGTAATGAACATACGTGTGCATGTGTCTTTATAATGAAATGAATTATAATCCTTTGGATATATACCCAGTAATGGGATTGCTGGGTCAAATGGAATTTCTATTTCTAGGTCCTTGAGGAATCGCCACACTGTCTTCCACAATGGTTGAACTAATTTAACACTCCCACCAACAGTGTAAAAATGTTCCTATTTCTCCACATCTTCTCCAGCATCTGTGGTCTCCAGATTTTTTAATGATCACCATTCTAACTGGCGTGAGGTGGTATCTCAATGTAGTTTTGATTTGCATTTCTCTAATGACCAACGATGATGAGCATTTTTTCATATGTTTGTTGGCCTCATATATGTCTTCTTTTGAAAAGTGTCTGTTTATGTCCTTCGTCCACTTTTGAATGTGTTTGTTTGTTTCTTGTAAATCTGTTTTAGTTCTTTGTAGATTCTGGATATTAGCCCTTTGTCAGATGGGTAGATTGAAAAAATTTTTTCCCATTCTGTTGGCTGCCGGTTCACGCTAATGACTGTTTCTTTTGCTGTGCAGAAGCTGTGGAGTTTGATTAGGTCCCATTTGTCTATTTTGGCTTTTGTTGCCAATGCTTTTGGTGTTTTAGTCATGAAGTCCTTGCCTATGCCTATATCCTGAATGGTTTTGCCTAGGTTTTCTTCTAGGATTTTTATGGTGTTAGGCCTTATGTTTAAGTCTTTAATCCATCTTGAGTTAATTTTAGTATAAGGTGTCAGAAAGGGGTCCAGTTTCTGCTTTCTGCACGTAGCTAGCCAGTTTTCCCAACACGTTATATTAAACAAAGAATCCTTTCCCCATTGCTTGTTTTTGTCAGGCTTGTCAAAGATCAGATGGTTGTAGATGTGTGGTGGTGCCTCTGAGGCCTCTGTTCTGTTCCATTGGTCTATATCTCTGTTTTGGCACCAGTACCATGCTGTTTTGATTACTGTAGCCTTGTAGTATAGTTTGGAGTCAGGTAGCATGATGCCTCCAGCTTTGTTCTTTTTACTTAGGATTGTCTTGGCTATGCAAGCTCTCTTTTGGTTCCATATGATGTTTAAGGTGGTTTTTTCCAGTTCTGTGAAGAGGGTCATTGGTAGCTTGATGGGGATAGTGTTGAATCTATAAATTACTTTGGGCAGTACGGCCATTTTCATGATATTGATTCTTCCTAACCATGAGCATAGAATGTTTCTCCATCTGTTTGTGTCCTGTCTTATTTCCTTGAGCAGTGGTTTGTATCCTTTGTTAGTTGTATTCCTTGGTATTTTATTCTCTTTGTAGCAATTGTGAATGGCAGTTCATTCTTGATTTGGCTCTCTTTAAGTCTGTTATTGGTGTATAGGAATGCCTGTGATTTCTGCACATTAATTTTGTATCCTGAGACTTTGCTGAAGTTGCTTAGTTTAAGGAGATTTTGGGCTGAGACAATGGGGTCTTCTAAATATACAATCATGTCATCTGAAAATAGAGACAATTTAACTTCCTCTTTTCCTAACTGAATATCTTTTTACTTCTTTTTCTTGCCTGATTGCTCTGGCTAGAACTTCCAATCCTATATTGAACAGGAGTGGTGAGAGAGGGTATCCTTGTCTAGTGCCAGATTTTAAAAAGAATGCTTCCAGTTTTTGCCTATTCAGTATGATATTGGCTATGGGTTTGTCATAAATAGCTTTCGTTATTTTGAGATACATTACATCGATACCTAGTTTATTGAGTTTTTAGCATAAAGGGCTGTTGAATTTTGTCGAAAGCCTTCTCTGCGTCTATTGAGATAATCATGTGGTTTTTGTCTTTGGTTCTGTTTATGTGGTGAATTATATTTATAGACTTGCGTATGTTGAACCATCCTTGCTTCTCCGGGATGAAGCCTACTTGATCATGGTGGATAAGCTTTTCGATGTGCTGTTGCAGTCGGTTTGCCAGTATTTTATTGAAGATTGTTGCATCTATGTTCATCACGGGTATTGGCCTGAAGTTTTGTTTTTTTATTGAGTCTCTTCAGGTTTTGGTATCAGGATGATGTTGGTCTCATAAAATGATTTGGGAAGGATTCCTTCTTTTTGGATTGTTTAGAATAGGTTCAGAAGGAGTGGTACCAACTTCTCTTTGTATGTCTGGTAGAATTTGGCTGTGAACCCATCTGGACCTGGGCTTTTTTTGGTTGGTAGGTTATTAATTGCTGCCTCAACTTCAGCCCTTGTTACTGGTCTATTCAGGGTTTCGACTTCTGACTGGTTTAGGCTTGGGAGGGTGCAAGTGTCCAGGAATTTGTCCATTTCTTCCAGGTTTACTGGTTTGTGTGCATAGAGTTGTTTGTAGTAATCTCTTATGGTAGTTCGCATTTCTGTGGAATTGGTGGTGATATCCCCTTTATCATTTTTTATTGCATCTATTTGATTCTTCTCTCTTTTCTTTTTTATTAGTCTGACAATCGGTCTATTTTGTAGATCTTTTCAAGAAACCAGCTCCTGGATTTATTGATTTTTTGAAGGGTTTTTTTGTGTCTCTATCTCCTTTAGTTCTGCTCTGATCTTAGTTATTTCTTGTCTTCTGTTAGGTTTTGAGTTTTTTTATCTTGCTCCTCCAGCTCTTTCAATTTTGATGATAGGACATTGATTTTAGATCTTTCCTAGCTTCTCATGTGGGCATTTATTGCTGTAAATTTCCCTCTAAGCACTGCTTTAAATGTGTCCCAGAGAATCTGGTATGTTGTGTCTTCATTCTCATTGGTTTCGAAGAACATCTTTATTTCTGCCTTCATTTCATTGTTTATCCAGACAACATTCAAGAGCCAGTTGTTCAGTTTCCATGAAGTTGTGCAGTTCTGAGTTAGTTTCTTAATCCTGAGTTCTAATTTGATTTCACTGTGGCCTGAGAGACTGTTTGTTATGATTTCTATTCTTTTGCATTTGTTGAGGAGTGATTTACTTCCAACTATGTGGTCAGTTTTAGAGCAGGTGTGATGTGGTGCTGAGAAGAATGTATATTCTGTGGATTTGTGGTGGAGAGTTCTGTAGATATCTGTTAGGTTTGCTTGGTCCAGATCTGAGTTCAAGTCCTGGATATCCTTGTTAATTTTCTGTCTCATTGATCTGCATAGTGGAGTGTTAAAAGTCTCCCACTATTATTGTGTGGGAGTGTAAGTCTCTCTGTAGGTCATTAAGAACTTGCTTTATGTATGTGGGTGCTCCTGTATTGGGTGCGTATATATTTAGGATCGTTAGCTCTTCTTGTTGCATTGATTCTTTTACCATTATGTAATGCCCTTCTTTGTCTCTTTTGATCTTCGTTGCTTTAAAGTCTATTTTATCAGAGACTAGGATTGCAACCCCTGCTTTTTTTTTGCTCTCCATTTGCTTGGTAAATCTTCCTCCATCCCTTTATTTTGAGCCTATGTGTGTCCTTACATGTGAGATGGATGTCCCAGATACAGCACACCAATGGGTTTTGACTTTTTATCCAATTTGCCAGTCTGTGTCTTTTGATTGGGGCATTTAGCCCATTTACATTTAAGGTTAATATTGTTATGTGTGAATTTGAGCCTGCCATTTTGACGCTAGCTGGCTGTTTTGCCCATTAGTTGATGCAATTTCTTCATTTTGATAATGCTTTTTACCATTTGGTACATCTTTGGAGGGGGTGGTACTGGTTGTTCCTTTCTATGTTTAGTGCTTCTTTGAGGAGCTCTTGTAAGGCAGGCCTGGTGGTGACAAAAATCTCTCAGCAATTGCTTGTTTATAAAGGATATTATTTCTCCTTCGCTTATGAAGCATAGTTTGGCTGGATATGAAATTCTAGCTTGAAAGTTCTTTTCTTTAAGGATGTTAAATATTGGCCCCCACTCTCTTCTGGCTTGTAGGGTTTCTGCTGAGAGATCCACTGTGAGTCTGATGGGCTTCCCTTTGTGAGTAACCCAACCTTTCTCTCTGGCTGCCCTTAGCATTTTCCTTCATTTCAACCCTGGTGAATCTGATGATTATGTGCCTTGGGGTTGCTCTTCTTGAGGAATATCTTTGTGGTGTTCTCTGTATTTCCTGGACTTGAATATTGGCCTGCCTTGCTAGGTTGGGGAAGTTCTCCTGGATAATATCCTGAAGAGTGTTTTCCAGCTTGGATTCATTCTCTCTGTCACATTCAGGTACACCTATCAAATGTAGATTAGGTCTTTTCACATAATCCAATATTTCTTGAAGGCTTTGTTCATTTCTTTTCACTCTTTTTTCTCTAATCTTGCCTTCTTGTTTTATTTCATTGAGCTGATCTTCAATCTCTGATATCCTTTCTTCTGCTTGGTCAATTCAGCTATTGAAATTTGCGTATGCTTTGCGAAGTTCTTGTGTTATGTTTTTCACCTCCATCAATTCATAAGTTATTCTCATTAGCATTTCATCAAATCTTTTTTTAAGGTTCTTAGTTTCTTTGCATTGGGTTAGAACATGTTCTTTTAGCTCAGAGAAGTTTGTTATTACTCACCTCCTGAAGTCTATTTCTGTCAATTCATCAGATTCATTTTCCATCCAGCTTTGTTCCTTTGCTGGTGATGGGTTGTGATATCCTGGAGAAGGAGAGGCGTTTTGGTTTTGGGTGTTTTCATCCTTTTTGTGCTGGTTTCTTCCCATCTTTGTGGATTTATCTACCTGTGGTCTTTGTAGTTGGTGACTTTCGATGGGGTCTCTGAGTGGACGTCCTTTTTGTTGATGATGAAGTTATTTCTTTCTGTTTTTTGGTTTTCCTTCTAACAGTCAGGCCCCTCTGCTATAGGACTGCTGGAGGTCCACTCCAGAGCCTGCTTGCCTGGGGATCATCTGTGGCAGCTGCAGAACAGTAAGGGTTGCTGCCAGTTTCTTCTTCTGTTATCTTTGTCCGAGAAGGATACCTGCCAGATGTCAGCCTGACCTCTCCTTTACCAGGTGACTCTTTGGATTACAGGTGTCAGGGAGCTGCTTGAGGAGACAGTCTGTCCCTTATAGGAGCTCAAGTGCTGAGCTGTGAGCTCCGTTGTTCTGTTCAGAGCTGCTGGGCAGGTACATTTAAGTCTGCTGCAGTGGAACTCATAACCACCTTTTTCCCCGGGTGCTCTGTCCTGGGAAGGTGGGGCTTTATTTACAAGTTCCTGACATGCTGCTGCCTTTTTTCAGAGCTGCCCTGCCCAGCAAGGCGGTAGCCTAGTCACAGTCTGCCAGCAGAGGCGTTGCTGAGCTGCCATGGGCTCTGCCCAGCTGCTGTGTGAACTTCTTTGCAGTTTTGTTTATAGAGGTACAGCTAGAACTGCCTCAGTAATGGCAGACTGCCTTGGTAATGGCAGACTGCCTCGTAATGGTGGACTGCCTCGGTAATGGCGGATTGCCTTGGTAATGGCGGACTGCCTCAGTAGTGGTGGACTGCCTAGGTAATGGCAGACACCCTCCCCCCAACAGAGCTGGACCATCCCAAGTCCAGCTGCTCTTGCTGTGAAACTCTCAGTCTACAGCGTTTTAGATTGCTGGTCTTTGTGGGGGTAGGACCCACCAAGCCAGATCACCTGGCTCCCTATTTCAGCCGCCTTTTTTTCAGTTGAATGGGTGCCTCTGTCTCCCAGGCATTCCAGGTGCCAGTTGAAATGGCCGCCCAGATTTGTGTGAGTTTTTGTGCAGGGACCCGCTGTGCCAGCTGAAACAGCTGTGCTGGAAACTCATGGTGCTTTTCAGCCCAGGAATCTCCTGGTCTGTAGGCAGTAATAACTCGTTTGGAAATGCAGTGATCACTCACCCTCTGCATTGTTCTCGCTGGGAACTGCACTCCAGCGCTGTTCCTATTTGGCCATCTTGGATGCTAGCTGCCAAACCTCTCTTCTAAATTTTGCATTATTTATTTATTTATTTATTTTTATTGCATTTTAGGTTTTGGGGTACATGTGAAGAACATTCAAGATTGTTGCATAGGTATACACATGGCAGTGTGTTTTGCTGCCTTCCTCCCCATCACCTATATCTGGCATTTCTCCCCATGCTACCTCTCCCCAACTCCCCACCACCAGCTGTCCCTCCCCTATTTCCCCCCAACAGACCCCAGTGTGTGATGCTCCCCTCCCTGTGTCCATGTGTTCTCATTGTTCAACACCCACCTATGAGTGAGAACAAAAATTTTGCATTTTTAATTACATTTTCATCTTCCTTTTTGGTCCAGTCTTTTCATTAAAAAACATTTTCTATTGGAGTATTCACCCTTATTTTAGAAGAAGTTAGACATATTTCTTTCAAAGAGGAAGAGGTTTAAAAAAAGAAAAGTGCATGGCTTGCAAGGTCTGTAGGATCTGGCCCAAGTACACCTGTGCAGCCGGGGTCCTCCCTGCCATGTTTTTGCCCTCCCTCCACCCGTACTGACTGCCTTTTAGTTCCTCAGAGGCTCAGTTTTCTCATTTGTGTGCATCAATAATTTAGTTTTATCTTGTTTCAAACTAGTTTCATACTTGAGCTCTTACTTTTTCATCTCCTCTTGTTTGGTTGAACTAATGGTTTCTACAAGAAGAATACATGGATTAGAGCTATTTTGAAGAGTTTATCTGATAAAGTCATGTGCCTTTGCACATGGAAGACACTTTATTGGGTATGAAATTCATGATCACTTTTTTCCAAAGTCTTTAGATAAGACGATCCAGAAGTTTCTGACATTAAGCATTGAAGAGATGAGTCCTGTTAGGGTATTCTTGTTATTGTTCTGCATGACCGCTTATACATCTTTTTTTATCTTATAATTAAAAATGACAATTTAGATGCTGTCCTTATCTAGCTGGTATCGTTCTGTTTTTATTGGTTTTGCCTGACTGGGAAAGCACACTTTCAAGCTCCATGCAGAGGTCTTTCTTCAACTCACTAAAGTTTTATTCTGTTATGTCGTTAATTATTGTTCTGTGTTCTTCCATAATGCTTTCCAAAATCTGCATGTACATATTTATGTGTGTGTTTGCTTCTGTAATATCTATCTAATTAGACAGAAACTTAATTGAAGGAAGTGATCACATTTAATACACTCATTGCAGCCTATGCATCACCTAGCACAGTGCACAGTACATGGTAGATCACTCAATAAATACGTATTGAATAAATGGGTAAACTAATACTGTTTTGTTTCATTATTTCTTATGTCTTCTTCAAGCAAACCAATTTTCTTTGTATTCATTATTCTATATGAATTTTTTTTCTTTCAGTGTCACTTTTTAGCACATTTCTTTACATTCTGGGAGAGTATCTTTAACTTCTATGTTACTATCTATATTTCCCTTGACATAACTTCTGTATATCAACAATATAAAGAAGTATATAACAATACAAAACAATATATAACATAACTTTTGATATCAGTGGAGACATTGGTTTTGTTGCTGAGATTTTAGTTTTCATGCAATACTTCCTTCTCATTCGTTTCTTTCATTTCACTTTCTTTTCTTCTCTTTTTATTGCCTTATCACCTTAGCCTGCTCTCTATGACTTTATGCTGTTGATTCCTGGAGACTCTGTGTTACTCCATTCTTACATTGCTATAAAGAAATACCTGAGGCTGAGTACTTTATAAGGAAAAGAGGTTTAATTGGCTCACAGTTCTGCAAGCTGTAAAAGCATGGCAGCAATATTTGCTTGACTTCTGGTAAGAGTGTCAGGAAGCTTACAATCATGGTGGAAGGTGACGCAGGAGCAGGCACGTCACACAGCGAGGCCGGAGCAAAAGAGAAAAGGGGGAGGTCTCAGATTCTTTTAAATAACCAGGTCTCACATGAACTAACAGAGCAAGAACACACTTCTCATGAAGGGGATATTGCTAAAGCATTCACAAGGGATCTGCCTCCAGGATCCAGTCACCTCTCACCTGACTCCACCGCCAACAAAGAGTGCTAACTCATTTCTCAGGTTTTTTTTTCCCTTCTGGGTCCTACAACAGATCGTTTTCAGAGGGGTGCTCTTCCCTGGAATCTTCTAGATGTAATTCCATTTCCTTTTCCTTCAGTATTTTTTGAAAAGCCCACACCAGTATTATTCTTTCTATCCTCAAACAGGGTAGATACATCAATATGGGGGTGAATTGATTTCCTTGTTTTCTCCCAAATGCTTGTCAAATCTCTGTCTGATGGACATGTTCATATCAGCAACAGCTGGTGCATTTTCCAGTTTTAGGAAGCCTTTTGTGAAACATGCTACCTGCCTGGTTATCTGTGTTCTAAATAATGTATAACGTGAAAAACAGTAACCCTGTAGGCAGATTTTTATTAGTTTTATTTTCTCTTCTCTGTACAGCCAGTGGTGTTTCTCTGGTGGTTACATCTCTCAGAATTGGCTACCTCATTTCCCTTATAAACTTCATCACCACCATCATCACTAACCATCAATGTTTCATGTGCACTTAGTGTCTGGGGTTCAGTCTCTGCCTAGATGAGGAAACGCAAGGTAACAGAAGCAAGGTGGGGACAGAGGAGAGGGATGGAAATATACAGTTACAAAAAGAAGATAATTGTTCTTGTTTCATGGTGCAGTGCTCAAGGCCAGTGGGCAATGGCTCTGGAACTCTGGCATACTCATTAAGGGTATACTTAATGCACTACTTCTCAGGCTATCTCTGTTTTATGAGAGACGCAAAGAAGTTATCTTTATGTCGCTGAAGTCAGGCAGGATTTCTTGACCAAGACCTCCCACAAGGCACAAGTTAGGAAAAAGTGACAAATTTTATTATCATATAGAAAGTAAAACTTCTGTTTAATTATAATCTCCCTAATTAAAAAGACAAACCAGAGAGTGGGAAAAGATATTTGCAATATGCATGCCTGACATACATAAAGAACTTCTGCATGTCATTCAGAAAGAGAACATCAACCCAACAGAAAAATGGGCAAAAGATATGAGCAGGCAATTAACATAAGAGAAAACCAAAGGATCAAAAATCCTAGGATAAGGTGCTTCACTTCACCAGTTATGGAAGAAATATTAACAAAAACAATGAAGCACTATTTTGCACCTATCACTTAGACATTTTAAGTCTTATGATACCAAGTATTTGCAAGACTACAGCTTACCAAAAATCTTATTAATTGCTAATCGAAGTATAAATTGGCATAGCCTTTAGGAAGGCTATTGGCAATGCCCTACAAAAACTGAGCTGCACCTATTTCTTCAGTCAACAATTCTACTTCTAGGTATACGCTCTAAAGCCATGCTTTGCAAACTAGAGCAAGCATCAGAATCATGGGACAGGCTTAAGCACACAGTCCTGGGACCAAACCCTTGAGTTTCTGATTCAGTAGGTCTGAGATGGGGCCTGTGAATTTGCATTGCTAACCAGTTCCCAGATGATGCTGATGCTACTGTTCCAGGAACCACACTTTGAAAATCAGTACCCTTGCAGAACTCTTACACATATGCACAAGGTATATGTACAACCATGTATATTGTAGTAGTAGTTGTTGCAGAAAAAAAAAAGAAAACAATCTAAATATTCATTGACAGAACAGATAAGTATACTGTGATATAGTCACATGCTGGAGAAGAATTCTGCAATTTACAGAACAAACAAGATCTCCATGCAGATTCGCAGCCACGGCCTTTCTAACAAGTTTTAGAATCAAATTGTTATAAGCCATTTTTGTTGCATTACCTATTCATTCATAATTTCATTGATTTGTGCTTTCTATCTTTTGCTTTTGTTACACTTGTCAGAATATTTTCTATTATATTGTTTTGCCTTTTCAGAGAACCAGCTTTTAAAGGTATTTATCAGTTCTTCTGCTCTTCTGCTTTCTAATTAATTAATTTCTGCATTTTATCATCATTAATTTTTTTCTTTATTTGATGTTCTTTTTAGAGCTTATTGAATGGAATCAGGAGCTCATTTATTTTTATTCTGTCTGTTTATTAATGGCAGCACTCAGGGCTACTGATTTCCCATTTGGTAATGCTTTGGGGCCCATTCCACAAACGTTGCTATGTTATTAATTATTCCTATTATTCTCATTATAGTTTGAATTTTCTTTTTGACCCAAGAGTTTTGAAGGATAGCATTTTTAAAACTTCCATGTATTTAGAGGTTTTTGTTATTACTTTATTGCTTGTGGCATTATAAACAAAGAGTGGGGAACAGTGTGTGTGTGTGTGTGTGTGTGTGTGTGTGTGTGTGTATTTTATATGCAATAAAAAAGAATATATATTCTCTACTTAGAGAACACTAAGTTCCTTGTATACTTATTAAATAAATTTATTGATTTATTATTCAAATCCTCTCTATCATAATTAATGGTTTGCATAATCTTTTAAAGACTCAGATACAGTCTGTATAATTAAACAGGAGAGTGAACCACTGACATTTCTTCAGTTGATCTCCTTTCTTCTTTGATCTCTTCTATTTTCTGCTCTATGGGCTCTGCCTCCCTATGGGTGCCAACAAGGGCCATTGTTACAGACTGAATTGTGCTACCCCAAATTCACATGTGGAAGCCTCAAAACTCAGTGTGACCATATTTGGAGATAAGGCCTTTAAGGAGGTAATTCAGGTAAATGAAGTCATAAGGGTAGGCCTCTAACCCAGTGGGACTGTGGCTTTATAAGAAGAGGAAGACACACCAGTGCTCTCTCTTCTTCACATGTGTACAGAGGAAAAACCATGTGAGGACACAGTGAGGAGGTGGCCATTCGCAAGCCAAGGAGAGAAGCCTCAGGAGAAACCCTTCTGGCACCTTGATCTTGAACTTCCAGCTTCCAGAATTGTGAGAAAATGAATTTCTGTTGTTTAAGCCTTCCAGCCTGCAATATTTTGTTATTGCAGCTCAAGCTAACTAATACAGTTACATTAACACTTTACAACCCAAATTTATCAGCACTTGACCATACATATTCACGGAAGACCTTACTTTCCTCTCCGAAGACCTCCTATCCACCACAATATTTCTGAGACTCACAGGGAGTATGGCATGGGCTAGTTTCCTGTAGTTGTTACATAGCCCTGCAGTCTCTCCCTGGGCATGAGAGTTGCCCACCAACTTCTGCTGCTGTCCCAGCCTCTGGATGGATACTGCAAGCTCTTGGCCCGTATTGGCAGGGGTCCTGTCTCTGTTTCACTAACGACGCTGGGGCACCAGAGCCCCTAAAATGACCAGGATTTTGTGTCATTTGTGGATAGTATTTACTTTGTAGGAAACCAACTCAGAACACAGCATGTGAAATAAAATAATAATGTATGTAATAACCATATACATGTTTTATTATTTTAATATAAAATATCAATAAATATATTATTCTATGTTATTTATTTTTCTATAACAAAAGGCTACTATTTAAACAAATCAACAATATGACTAACAGTGGCATTTAGCAAATAATCATAGGACCAATAAAATAAATATGTAATAAAATATAATATTTTTATGATTTTTTCTGTATTCTGATAGAGCAACTTATTTAAACTCTTGTTTAAAAAAAGCTTTTACATAAATATTCAAATTGTATAGCCTATATTGTGTTTTCTTAACATACATAAGTGTAGGATTTCTGGAAATAGATAATACAATTGTACATATTAAAGAAAACATTACCTATATTTAATAAAAAATAACAATAAAATTTTTCTTTTTGTTCCATGATACAGTAGGGTATTTTTACCCTTGATTTTTCTTTGCCAACAATACTTTTCTGAACTCCCTGCAACCTTTAGGATATTTTTCTTTTCTTTTATGTAGGGGTAAACTGAATATAGTCAAACATAAAAGTTACTTTGACTCGTCATTCTGCTCTTATCAAATGCATGCTTTAAGGATTCTGGTATCAGTTCCATGTGATGACATCAGGCTAAATTTACCCTCAGGTCTCAAAGTGTTTGGCACGGAATACTTAATAAAAATATTTTACTTACTAGCAACAGCAGGTTTTTACATTGATAGGAATTAGTTTCTGGTTCCCCAAAATAAGCCTGTATTTACCAAATGGATGGACATTTGCAGAAAGCTGGAAACCAATTCCTACAAGCTGTTGTTATTTTTCAGGATCAGATGCATTGCCTGATACATGGTAGAAAGTATGACCATTGGTAAGAGCTGAAAAAAAGTCTGTGCTGCACTGTAATGGGTCAACATCGACATCTATTACCAAAATTTTCCCTTTGGTTCACTCATAGGACATCATAATTGTGTTTAACAACCATTTTAATCAAGAAAGGCAATTTCACTCAATTTCAGGTAGCGAGGGAATTACATGATAATGCATGCTTGTGTGGTTATCTCAAGTTAGTTCAGCAAGTGCTACTTTCACCTAAGCTTTATTGTATTGTTTGGAGATGAAAAACTACTTGATTGATTTAGAAGTACTTGTCTGTCTCTTTCTGGACTTGGGAGAGTCAATGTCCATCTGTGTTTTCATGTCTCCTTCCCCATTAGGCCCAATTCAACATTTTTTCACATATCACATAGTATGCTATGTTTTGATTCTTTATCCCCTTAATCCAGTTATATGTGTCCTTACATCTTTCATTAGAATTACACAGTCAATGAGCCTTTTTTTTCCCAGTGATGTCTAGGTTATTTGTATTGTAGTTGTTCTCATTTTTATTATAGGAACTCTTAGAAAATGTAATCACACTATTCACAGTATTAAGAAATTAAACAGGATTGGACATCCAAATTGCTAAAAGAAAGGCCTCCATAAATCTGCTCTTCCAAAAAGGAATTAAAACAGTGGCAACATGTTTAAAGCAAAGTTTTCAGAATTCTAAGATTAACCAAAGCCTTGCAACAACGTGAAGACCATTCATTTGATGAAAACTGCTTACTTCAGTAAGAACAGCCAGATTCACGGCACTTTAACTTGACCTACTCTCATTCCTGTCTTTCCAGCTCTGCAGTAGCCTTGAAAATCAGCAGCCATTCAGTCAACATGTGCTGGGTTTGGAGCTTCTCAAAAAGCCCCACCATAGGGCATTGTCACTATGTGGTCTACCTCATAGCTCCCTGGAGAAACCCCATTTGCAACTACTGTCATTACTGAACTCCGAGCTCACCCTATAGGAAAAGCCCTATCTCCAGAAGGTTTATCAAAATAATCAGTGGCAATTGTAACAATAATACGTTATATAGTTTCAAATAGCTAGAAGGATGACATCGAACGATCCCAAAGTAATGATAAATACTTGAGATGAATATGCTATCCTGATTTGAATATTCTTTATTATAAGTATGAAAGCATTGCTATGTACCCTATGAATATGTACAATTACTATTTGTCAGTTAAAAAGTTTTTAATAAAAAAGTTTTTTAAAAAATCAGTGTTGATTATTTAACATCACAGCTCCCCAAAGCTGTAATACAAGTTGAGGTAAACAAGAACCTGCCCAATAATTAAAAGGAAGATCTAGGGAACAATATGCCAAAAAGGACCTTGAAAAGCTCTAACATATTCCTGGGGACCTAGAAGGATGTGTGCCATGCAATGCTATATGCATGTGAAGGAAAGACCTGAGAATACCCCAAAATCCCTCCTCTCTGGCTGACCTTGAGGCCCTGAACTTGTAGAAAGTAAAGTCTAAGGTAGAGGTATAAACTGTCTGAGTGTTGAAAGACATGATTTTGTACACGCAGAGTCTCTCAGCAAAAACTGGAAGACGTATTGGCTCAAGGCATTAAAAAAAAAAAAAAACTCTGACCAAACATCATGTGATCACTAAACTAATTGGGCAGAAGCTTCACAAACCACAAAGAATACAGACAATAGCAACAAAAGCATGAACAACAGCAAACCCTCAGGAAAGAAAGAGATTCCCAAAATTACTACATAATATTATCTAAAGTACCCAATTTTTAATGAAAATTGTGAAACACATAGACAAATAAGAAGATGTGACCTACATATATATATATAAAATCAGTTAATGAAAATTATCCCTGAAGGGGGACTAGATGTTGGACTTACCAAAGATGTTAAATCAATATTATAAATATGTTCAAAGAACTAAAGGAACTATAGCCAAACAATTAAATAAAGTGTGACAGCAGTGACTCACTAGGTAAAGAATATCAACAAGTGAATAGAAATTTTGAAAAGAGCCAAAATACAATTATTCAAATGAAAAATTACTATCAGATTTCAACAGCAGACTTGACTGGGCAGAAGAATCAACAAACTTAAAGATCATTCAACTAAGATTATCTAGTCTGAAGAATAGTGAGAAAAAGATGGAAGAAAATGAACAGAGCCTCAGAGACTTGTGAGACACCATCAGGCACATTAATATATGTATAACGGGAACTTCAGAAGGAGAAAAAAAAGAGAAATCTTTAATCAACACATTCAAGAAGCTGAACAAACACCAAGTAACATAATCTTAAGGAGATATTATAATCGAACTGTTGGAAGACAAGGTCAAATACAGAATCTTGAAAATAGCAAGAGAAAAACAACTCATTACATAAAAGAAATCCTTAATAAGATTAGTAGCTGACTTCTCAACAGAAACCATGGAGGCCAGAAGACAGTGGAATGACATTTAAAGTACTAGGAGGTGAGAGAAGGACGATGTCTGTTATCTAAGAATTCTGCGTACAACAAAATTACCCTTGGAAAATGGAAAAGAAATTAAAACACTTTGAGACAACCTAAGATAGAGAAAATTTATCAGTAGTAAATTTGCTTTACAAGAAATAACAAAGGGAGTTCTTCAGGATGAAATGAAAGGACATTAGATGGTGACTCTAATTCACATACAGAAATAATGAGCACCAGTGAAGGTAATTACATAGATAAATGTAAACCACAGTATAAATGTACTTTTTGTAATCTTTTCTTCTGCTATCTGATTTAAAAGACAGTTTCACAAAGCAATTATAAAATTGTACGAGTAGGCTTATAACATATCAAGATTTAATTGGTGATAAAAACACAAAAGAATAGAGATGGAATCAATCAATATTGATACCAAGTTTCTAGATATTAATAAAATTAAGTTAATATTAATCCAAACTAGATTGCTTTCAGATGCTAATCGCAATTCTCAGTGCAACCACTAATAACTCAAAAAATACGATTAAAAATGGGATTATAATTATATATTAGAAAATACCATTTTAAAACAAAAGAAGGCAGTAATGGAAGAACAGAGGAACAAAAAGTCATAAGGCATATAGAAAACAAATAGAAAAATGACAACCATAAATACTATTTTAACAATTATATTAAATCTAAATGGATTAAGCTCTCCAATTAAAAGTCAGAAGTTTTAATAAATGGATTTTAGAGAAACGTGACTCATCAGTCTGTTGGCTATAAGGTTTCATGGTAGATTCAAAACACAAATAGGTTAGAAGTAAAAAGACAGAAAAAGATACACCATGCAAATAATGGCCAAAACAATGCAGAAATATTTGTCTTAATATCAGACAAAATCCATTTTAAAACAAACATTTTTACTAGAAACAAAGCAGGAAATTTTATAATGATAAATTTTTAATATATCTGGTAGGCATAACTATTATAAATATATGTGCACCTAACAACAGAGCCCAAAAATATATGAAAGAAAAACTGACGGAATAAAATAGAGAAACAGACAATTCAACAGTAACAGAGACTTCAATAACCCATCTTCAGTAATGGATGCAACAACAGACAGAAGCTCAATAAGAAAACAGAAGACTTGAACAAACTATAAACCAAATAGATCTAAGCGATGTATACAGAAAGAAATCCACCCAACAACAGCAGAATACACGTTCTTCCGAAGCACGCATGGAACATTTTCCAGAATAAACAATAAACATAAAGCAAACCTCAACAAAATTTCAAGGAATCATACAAGGTATGCTATCTAACCATAACAAAATAAAATTAGAAATCAGTAAAAGAAGGAAACTTGAAAATGTACTAATATGTGAAAATTAAACATGCTTCAAAATAACCAATGGATCAAAAAGTAAATAACAGTAGAATCAGAAAATACTTTGACATACATGTAGCTAAACACATCAAATGAAAACTTTTGTAATGCAGCAAAAGCAGTGCTCACAGGGAAATTTAAAGCTATAAACATTTACATTAAAAAAGAATAATCTCAAATCAATAACCTTACCTTCCACTTCATGACAAAAGAAAGAGCAAACTTAACCAAAAGCAAGCAGAGGGAAGGAAATATTGAAGCAGAAATAAATGAAATAGATAATAGAAAACAGAGAGAATCAATGAAACAAAAAGTTGGTTCTTTGAAAAGATAAAAAAAAAAATCAACAAACTTTTAACTAGCTTGACCAAGGAAAAAAAAGAGAAAACTCAACTTACCAAAATCGGGAATAACAAAAGCTGAGGTGAGAGAATAGCTTGAGCCCAGGAATTCAAGGCTGCAGTAAGGTATAATTGTGCCACTGCACTCCAGCCTGGTCAACAGAGTGAATCTCTGTCTCTAAAAAAAAGAAAGAAGGGATATTACTACTGACCTTAGAGTAATGTAAAGAATTATTATGTACAATATAAAAAATATTATGTACACTTGCATCCCAACAAATTAGATAACCTAGATAAAATGAACAAATTTCTAGAAAGACACAAAACACCAAAACTGACTCAAGAAGAAACAGAAAATCTGAATGGCCCTATAACAAGTAACAGGATTGACTTACTATTTTAAAAATTATCCCCCAAAGGGAAGCCCAGCCCCAAATGGTTTCACTAGTGAATTCTAACACACATTTGAAGAAAAAATAATGCTAATTTTTCACAAACTCTACCAAAAAGAGAAGGGAACATTCTATACACCAAATCATTCTATGGGGAAGTATTTCACTGATACAAAAACAAAATAGATATCACAAGAAAATAATACTATAGACCAATATTCTTCATAAATATAGATGCAACATTTCTTAACAAAATATTAGCAGGCAGAATCCTGCAACATGTAAAAGTGCCCAAGTGGAATTTATCTCAGGAATATAAAGTTGTTTCAACATCCAAAACTCTATCAGTGTAATCAATTAATGTGTATATTACAAAATGAAGGACCAACCCCCCATGACATTCTTAATAAATGCAGAGAAAGTATCTGACAAAATCCAACCTCGTTTGATGATTAAGTAGATAACAACAACATTTATGAATAAAAGGGAACTTCCTCAACCTAATAAAGATCACCTATGAAAAACCCACAGTTAACATCATACTTAATGGTAAAAGACTAAATTATTTCCACTTAAGATTAGGAACAAGACAATAATATCCACTGTCACCACCTTTCAATCAACATTACTCTGAAAGTTTCAGCCAGGGCAATTAGGCAAAAGCCAAATGAAAAGCATCCAGACTGGAAAGGAAGAACCTAAATTATTTCTATCTGTAGATGACATTATCTTGTATATAGAAAATCCAAAGGAAGCCACAAAACACTACTAGAACTAATAAATAAGTTCAGCAAGACTGGAGGATACAAGAACAATATGCAGAAGTTAATTTTATAAACAACCTGAAAATGAAATTAAGAAAACAATTCTATTTGCAATTACATTAAAAAGATTTTAAAAACCCTCAGAATTAAATTTAAAAAGTGCAAAACCTGTCCAGTGAAAACTGTAAAATACTGTTGAGATAAAATTTATAAAGGACTAAATAAATGGAAATGCATTCATGTTATGTGGCAGAAGAATTAAGGCAATACCTGCCAAATTGATCTACAGACACCAAAGCACAAGCAAAAAAGAAAGACAGATTGGACTTTATCGAAATTAAATACTTTTTACAAGAATATCATGTCTTCATCACGGTAAATGAAAGAAGTCAGTAACAAAAAGTTATATATTGCATTATTCTGTTTATGTGAAATGTCTAGAATTGGCAAATCTACAGAGATAGAGAGTACATTAAATCGGGTTGTCTTGTGATTATTGAATTATGAAGGTTCTTCATATGTTTTGGAATCAAGTAACTTAGATGTGTGAGTTGCAAATATTTTGTCTTAATTTGTAGATTGCCTTTTTCACTTTCTTGATGATATGGTGTGGTGTCTACTAGCTGTAGAATTTCTCCAAAATCCATATCTTGAAACCCTTTACCCACCACTTTTTTTTTTTTTTTTGCCATATCAACAATCTCTTTCATGAATTCCTTGATTGACTCTTGTAAATCCTGTGAAGTCATGTACAACATCTGAACACAGTTTTCTCCAGCAGAAATTTATTATTTTACACTTGATGGCTTTCATCGATTTTTTTCTATGACAATGACGGCATTTTCAGTGGTGTAATCTTCCCACACTTTTATGTTGTTCTCTCTAATGAGGTTCTCTTTACCATTCACAATACTTCCCATAAGGTATCATGTGTAATAATTTTTTAAAGGTCCTTATGACCCCCTGATCTGGAGACTGAGTCAGAGACATTGTGCCTGGGGGCAAATAGTCCACTTTAATGTCCTTGGTATTGACCTTGTGGAGTTCTGGGTGGCCAGAGACATTGTCCATTATCAAAAGAATTTTAAAAGGCAGTCTCTTACTGGCAAGGCATTTCCTTACTTCAGGGACAAAACATTAATGGATGTAACCAACAAAAAGGGTTCTTATTGTTCATGCATTTTTGTTGTATAACCAAAAGGCAAGTAGCTCATTTTTGTCTTTTCAATTCAAGGCCCAGGGGTTAGCAGCTTTGTGGATAAAGGCAGTCAACAACATAGCATTATCTTATCTCTTTCTGTCTTAAATCCTGGTGCTTGCTTCTCTTTTTAACTCATAAATCTCTTTTGTGGTATTTTCCTCCAGAATAGGGCACTTTCATCTGCATGAAAAATCTGTTCAGGCAAATGTCCTTTCTCCTTGGTGATTTTCTTGATGGTGTTTGGGAACTTTGCTGCCTCTTGGTTGACAGAAGCTGCTTCTCCTGATATCTTGACATTTTTAAAGTCAGGCCTTTTTCTAAAATTATCAAACCATCCTTTGCTGGCATTAAATTCTCAGGCTTTAGATCCTTTGCCATTCATTTGTTTTAGGTTTTCATATAATTACTTCACTTTTTAAAAATCATATTTGAGTATAAAGGTATGCCTTTCTTTTTTTTTTTTTTTGAGGCAGAGTCTTGTTTTGTCACCAGGTGCCAGGCTGGAGTGCAGTGGGGCAATTTCGGCTCACTGCAAACTCTGCCTCCCAGGTTCAAGCAATTCTCCTGCCTCAGCCTCCCGAGTAGCTGGGACTACAGGCATGCACCACCATACCCAGCTAATTTTTCTTGTGTTTTTAGTAGAGACAGGATGTCACCATGTTGGCTAGGATGGTCTCAATCTCTTGACCTCGTGATCCGCCCACCTCAGCCTCCCAAAGTGCTGGGATTACAGGCGTGAGCCACCACGCCCAGCCAAAGGTGTGCCTTTCTTATAGCAATCCTGCATCCACAGAAAAACTACATTGTCAATATAAGATAAAAAGTATTTCACAAAAGTGCAAGGTTTCATGTACTTTTTTTTTTTTTATGCAGTGATGGCTTCATGAAATAGTTTTTCTTTTTTTTTTTTTTTTTTTTCAACAATGATCCTTACACTGGTTTCATCAATCATGAAATGGTGGACAGCTGCAACTGATGACCTCAACTGATGGTGCATATCAAGCAACTCAGTCTTTTCTTGTAATGTCATGACTTTTCTCTGCTACTTGGGAGCACTTCAAGTACTGGCACTTTGTATGGGTCCCGTGATATTATTCAAGTTTTATGGTATTGCATGATGAAAAATACATGCAAACCACAAGAGATCATTTTTTAATGTGATAATCAATTTACTGGAGAGACAAACTGTTCACAAGGAGAGGATTAGCAGCACATGGTATTTTAAGCAGATACTCCCAACACTGGAGCTGACCATAGTAACAAGAGGTGGATACAAAATTATTGGAGTACAGTATGTACATAATTTTATGCAGTTATAATTTAATATTGTATTTTACATTTCTTTATATTTCTTTCAGCTGCAAAAGCTACCAAGTATGGTCTGTACATGTATGTATAAGTTCTGATAAGTTTAAATTTTTAATAATAGATGAGCATAATTTATGATGGTAAATAAAAAACAAATGTATTCAGTTAGGAAAAGAGGAAGTCAAATTGTCTCTATTTGCAGATGACATGATTGTATATCTAGAAAACCCCATCATCTCAGCCCAAAATCTCCTTAAACTGATAAGCAACTTCGGCAAAGTCTCAGGATACAAAATCAATGTGGAGAAATCACAAGCATTTCTATACACCAATAACAGACTAACAGAGAGCCAAATCATGAGGAAATTCCCATTCACAATTGCTACAAAGAGAATAAAATACCTAGGAATACAACTAACAAAGGAAGTAAAGGACCTCTTGAAGGAGAACTATAAACCACTGCTCAATGAAATAAGAGAGGACACAAACAAATAGAAAAACACTCCATGCCCATGGTTAGGAAGAATCAATATTGTGAAAATGGCCATACTGCCCAAAGTAATTTATAGATTCAATGCTATCCCCATCAAACTAATGACCTTCTTCACAGAACTGGAAAAAACCACCTTAAACTTCATATGGAACCAAAAGAGAGCCCGCATAGCCAAGTCAATTCTAAGAAAAAAGTACAAAGTATCACGCTACCTGGTTTCAAACTATACTACAAAGCTACAGTAATCAAAACAGCATGGTGCTGGTACCAAAACAGAAATATAGAACAATGGAACAGAACAGAGGCCCTGGAGGCAATGCCACACATCTACAACCATCTGATCTTTGACAAACCTGACAAAAACAAGCAATGGGGAAAGGATTCCTGTTTAATAAATGGTGTTGGGAAAACTGGCTAGCAGTGTGCAAAAAGAAGAAACTAGATCCGTTCCTGACACCTTAAACTAAAATTAACTCGAGATGGATTAAAGACTTAAACATAAGACCTAACACCATAAAAACTCTAGAAGAAAACCTAGGCAAAACCATTCAGGACATAGGCGTAGGCAAGGACTTCATGATTAAAACACCAAAAGCACTGGCAACAAAAGCCAAAATAGACAAATGGGACCTAATTAAACTCCAGAGCTTATGTACAACAAAAGAAACAATCATTAGAGTGAACTGGCAATCAACAGAATGGGAAAAAATTTTTGCAACCTATCGATCTGACAAAGAGCTAATATCCAGAATCTACAAAGAACTAAAACAGATTTACAAGAAAAAAACAAACACATCCAAAAGTGGGTGAAGGATGTGAACAGACGCTTTTCAAAAGAAGACATATATGAGGCCAAAAAACATATGAAAAAATGCTCATCATCACTGATTATTAGAGAAATGCAAATCAAAACCACATTGAGATACCACCTCACACCAGTTAGAATGGCGATCATTAAAAAAATCTGGAGACAACAGATGTTGGAGAGGATGTGGAGAAATAGGAACACTGTTACACAGTTGGTGGGAGTGTAAACTAGTTCAACCATTGTGGAAGACAGTGTGACACTTCCTCAAGGACCTAGAAATAGAAATTCCATTTGACTCAGCAATCCCATTACTGGGTGTATACCCAAAGGATTATAAATCATTCTATTATAAAGACACATGCACACATATGTTCAGAGCGGCACTGTTTACAATAGCAAAGACGTGGAACCATCCCAAATGCCCATCGATGATAGACTGGACAAGGAAAATGTGGCACATACACACAGTGGAATATTATGCAGCCATAAAAAACGATGAGTTCGTGTCCTTTGTAGGGACATGGAAGAATTTAGAAACCATCATTCTCAGCAAACTGACACAAGACCAGAAAATCAGACACCGCATGTTCTCACTCATAGGCGGGTGTTGAACAGTGAGAACACGTGGACACAGGGAGGGGAGCATCACACACTGGGGTCTGTTGTGGGGGGTGGCCAATGGAGGGACAGTAGTGGGGGGTGGGGAGGTCGGGGAGGGATAATATGGGGAGAAATGCCAGATGTAGGTGATGGGGGGATGGAGGCAGCAAACCACATTGCCATGTGTGTACCTATGCAACAATCCTGCATGATCTGCACATGTACCCCAGAACCTAAAGTACAATTAAAAAAAAAAAAGACTAGCATCTATATATATTTTATGCATTCATTATATACCTTTTTCTTAAATTCTTAAATTTTTTTTTTCATATTTGTAGGCTATATGGTTTATTTGCAAGTTTTTTTTAAGCTGTTGCAAATTTCTGAGCAACAAAATAGACTGCTTGGATCCTAGTAACTTGCAAAATTTTTATTCCTGAGGTATCCCATCTTCTTTTTTTGCTTTCCTGACAGAGACCTTTTTAAAATCTGTTCATTCTAGTTGCTAATTTTTGTTATTAATATCTTTTTAACAGCAATATTCATAAATGAGTTTGGTTACCTCCCGTGTACTCTGATTTGAGTGGTGGTGTTATTTTTGGCTTCCCATGGAAGCTCTTATCTTGCTGTGCTTAGAGACAGTTTCAGTATTGGAATTCTTTGTTCCTTGAACATTTGAAATTATTTACCTGAGAAACCAACTGGGCCTGGTGGTTAGGGGATGTTTTAGTCTCAATTTTTGATTATTGGTCTAGTTAGAATTCTTATCTCCTCTAGGGTGAATTTTGGTAATTTCTATGTTTTCTAAGATGCTTAGTTATTTCATCAAAGTTTCCATTTAATTTGTACCTAGGTTTGCCAAACATTCCCAGAAACTTTTTTGAATGTCCTCTATGTCTTTCACTATTTCTTCTTTCTAATTATTTTTTTTTACTTCTAACATGATTTTTGTCAAATTTTTTGTTTCTTCTTTTTCAGTCTTGTAATTCATTAATTTCTGCTTTTATATTTATTATTTATGCTTTCCATATGTTACCCTTGATACTGTTTCCTAACTTCTGGAGAACATTTTTAAAATTTTTTGTTTGTACTGTCTCATATATGTGTTTATGGCTTTATTTTCCTGTGAAATCAGCTTTGCCCATCTTCCATTAATTTTGACATGCAGTATTTATTATTGCTAAGTCTTGGAGTTTGAAATTCCAGCTTCAATTTTCTCATTGACCCAAAAATTGTCAAAGAGGAAAATTCAAGGTTTTCTATTATTACATTATGAGATAATTTAATTACTCTAATAAATATAATATTGCTTATCGATCTATAATAAATAGTATTCATCATGCTGGATATATTAGTCAAGATCCTGGCAGTAAGACTGTATGCTGAAAAATATTTAACTAAACAGAAGTGAACAAGGAAACTAAGCATAGAGATGTGGGTGGGGTTACAGGAACCAAAAATAGATGGTGAGGTGTCCAGGGCCTAGCAACAGTGGGAATCTGTTACTACCCCTAAACCTGAAGGGACAAAGGGAGGGAACAATATCACTGGAGCCTGTGAGAGTCAGAGCCATGCCAGAAGGCCTGCCTAGAGGAGCTGTGGTCGAGGAGGAAGACATCCACTGCCGAGCACTGCCGCTGCTGAAACTGCAGGGGATGAAAGGGATGGACGGGACTGACAGTCCAAGCACCCTTCCCTTCACCTTCCTCCCTCTGCCATTATCCAATGGCCGAGCAGTCTGAAGACAGAGGATCTGAGAGCCTGAAGGATGCGATCTGTGGAGGTCGGCCACAGAAGGACACAAAACAGGACTGAAAAGGGAGGAGAAAAATAAATCAGGGAGCAAAAACCGGGAATAACCAGCACGTTAAGTAAATATCATTCTACTTGTATTTAAACATCAGGAATAGATGTAAGCTGTGTTAATGCTCTGTGGTCTACTTACGCAATTAATTCTATTTACAGCTTTCCTGATTTATAGCATTCCCAGTACCCTGAGCTCTACTTTGTCATAACACATATTCTTTTCACTATACTTTTCAGTGGTAGCCTCTTCTTTTAGAATTTTTATATCTATTCTTATAAATGAGATGATCGGTCCAGGATTTTCTTTTGGGAAAGCCAGTTGTCACAGTTTAGTACCAGGGTTAAATTTGCTTTGTGAAACGAATCAGAGGAACGTTTCACATTTTTGTGGTCTAAAATAATTTATACAACAACAAAAAATGATTCCCTAAAATTTTTTTTTTTTAATTAGTCAATCATATTCCTGCAGGGAACTGGTGACTTTTCCTTCAGTTAATTCTTGGACAACGTTTCTGGGTCTTCCATAATTATTGGCCTGAACAGGTTTTCTACTTTTGAGCCAATTTTGGTCACTTATAATTTTCTAAGGAATGGCTCCTTTCTGGGTATTTATTTTCTCCTGGTAGATCCACATTTTATTTCCCCAAACTTGGGGGTTCAATGATCTTGGTAAAGGGTTTTTGCATCCCCCACAGCTGTCCGTAGGGTTGCCGTGGTTACAGCATGGAGAGATCCTCAAAGGCTTAGCTAAAACAGTGAAAACTCTTAAGAGGGGTTTTATCCCACAGCTAGGATTGTTCCGCTTCTCTGCAGCTGTAGACAAATGCTGCATCCCGTGGAGCTGACCACATGAGAATGTGCTTGCGCTGTTCTTCCAGAGTGATTCACCATGTGGTTGTGTAACCTCAGCACCTGCCTACCCTGGAAACTGACCTCTGGAAACTGTGGCTGTGATTTAGCCCTCCTGCTCAGCAAAAGCAGCAAGGAAGTGGTGAGAGAAGGAGGAAGAAAGGGAAGCAGAGGACGCACCCGTGAGTGCGCCCTGCCCCAGGAAGGACTTGCCTTCCTTGACGGTGCTTTCTTGCTGGCCTCGGCTCTGCCACTCTGGATGTGTCCCTGTGAGTACCTCGCTGGACTTCAGTTGCCTGACTGTGAAATGAGAGGCTCTGAGGCCTTCCTAGATTTATGTTTCTATTAACAGATACCACAAGGATCGTACCTCTCTCTTAAGAAACTGATGGAATTGTATAAGCAACAGTATCTGAGATCTGAGATTTTATTCAGGAGGGACCAAAAGGCCCTTCTGTTCCCCCTGTATCTTCCCACCAGCCTGCCTTGGACTCAAAGGTCTCCTGTGTGGGGTTTGAGGTATCAACAGCCTGAGCACAAGAAACAACCCCTTGAAGTGTTCAATACCTTCATGTGCACTAACGAATCCAACTGGCAAGGTTCTGAGCAGGCAGGACGTTTGTGAGGGGGAAGGAGAGGTCTAGTGCAGGGACCACGGGAGAGAGCCAGCCTGGAATGACAACCAAAGCTGCCAGAGATGGATGGGCAGGTGTGCAACTGGCAGGCAGGTGACAACATAGTATTTGTTTGGCCTGTGGCCAAGGTGGAAGGGAAATACAACACTGTCTCAGCTTGGCTACTATAACAAATTATCATACACACGGTGGCTTAAGCGATAGACACTGTTGACAATTCTGGAGGCTGGGAAGTCTAAGAAGGTGCTGTCAGATTCCGTTGCTAGCGAGACTTTCTTCCTGGCTTGTAGACAGTCACCTTCTCGCTGTGTCATCATGTGTTCTTTCCTGCATGTATGAGCATGGACAGAGAGTAATTAGGTTGGAATAGGTCATGAGGCTGGGGCTCTTATGATGCAGTTAGTGCCCTTGTGCTCTAACTGCAGGGGACCCATCGGGGGTCTCCAGAGAGTGGAAGGCTCTGAACGGGGCCAGGAGTTGTAGAGTTGATGAGGAGCTGTGTGCCTGAGCATCAGTCTAGACTCACAGCTCTCCCGTTACAGGGCACATAACAGACCCTGGGCACTTCTCTTCTTACAAGGGCACTAATTACTTCCCAAAGGCCTTACTCCGAAACACCATCACACTGGGGATTAGGACTTTACCACATGAATTTTGGGAGGACACAAACTCAAATTACAGACCTTAACAAACACAAATTAGTCTGCAAGAGTTTGAGGAATGTTTAGCATCAAAGACCCTGCAGCATGAATGACATGGTCTTTAGAAGTCAGCAGAGCTGGGTTTCTATCCCAGTTTTGCCACTCACTTACCAAGTTCCTAAATCTCCGTGAGCCTCTTTCCTCATCTGTAAAATGGGAATAATAATGCCCCTCTTTACGGCTGATGAGAGAGTTAAGTGAGATAACGTTTAAAAAGGACTTAAGCACAGCGACGGGTCCAAGTGAGAATTTAATCAATTTATCTGTTGTTAAAACGAATCCCAGTTTTGCAACAGTCTCTCTCTAGAAGCTATTCTTAATCACGCAATTACTCACAAGAATTTTTGTGCTCCTGCTGTGCTGGTCATTCTAGGGTTACAGTGAAAAATATTCCCTGCCCTCAAACAGCTTCCCGTCCAGTAGAGTAGACAGATTTGCACACAACCAAGTAAAACAAAGCAAAACTAGCGTGAGAACCAACTGGAGGTGTCGCAGCACACTGTGGGAAGGCCCAGGAAGAAATGATGGGCTCTCGGGGTGTGAGTAGGGAAGTGGGTCAGGCAGTGTGTGAATTAGATTCTGCCATCTGATAAGGTCATCTAGTCTAACACCTTTGCTTCACAACTAAGGACCCAGACAGGTGAAAAATTCTCCCCTCACACACTGAGCACAGACCATGTACCATCCCTGTTAAGCCTGACTTCTTAAACCTCACAGGAACCCGACAAGATGGAGATTCTTGCCATCCCCATTTTATGGATGAAGAAACTGAGGTACAGAGAGGTGATATAACTTGTCCAAGGTCATATAGCTCATGGGTGACAGAACAAGAATTCGACCCCTGTGGTATTCTCCAGGACCAGCACGGCTGCCTCTCTTGGTGGCAGGGCGGACGCTGAAGAGCCTGGCTCCCGACGGAAAGCCTGTGCTTTCCCATTCTCCTACACAGCCACTTCCAGCAAGACAAAGACTTCAGAAGGCAATTCTGGGGGAGCTTCCAGGCTAGAGACAGCTGGAGAAAAAGCATGGAGACCTGAAGGGTCGTGCTCCTGGAAGAGTGCCGGGATCACCACAACTAAAGGGTGGAATGAAGTTCACTAGTGACCGTAAGGGCAGTGCTTGAACCATTACAGTCAAATCTCGGGTGACAAACCAGCAACAGCCACGTTTTCTCACGTCAAAAGAGAAGGCAAAGAGTGGTCTCTCGGGCATTAGTCTCCCCCGTCATCACAGAAACCACAGAGATATAAAGAAACCCTAAGCTCTGCACCTGCTCCTCCCTTGGGTTCTACCATCCACCCTCCTGCCACTCAGAAACATGGGAATGGTAGCAGACTCATTTCTCCCTCATTCCTTTGCCAATTCTACTCTTCGATATTTTCGGCTAGGTACAATGGCTCATGCCTGGAATCCCAACACTTTCGGAGGCTGAGGCAAGAGGATCACTTGAGGCCTGGCCAATACTGCAAGACTCCGTCACACACAAATGTTTTTTACATTTTTCCCCTGTGTTGCTCCAGGTTTGTTAAGAAGCAGACACCAAGGTGAGGTTAAACACGCAAGGATGTTTGTTAAGGAAATATCTATGAGAGAAAACGTGGAGGAAGCTCATGGTGCATTACAACCTCGAATGAAGGGAAGACGGAAGGAAGGTTTGGTGGAAGTGTCTCACTGTTGTGCAGTGCAAGGAAGTTTCCACAGAGCCACTGGGGAGTTTCGAGCCAGAAACACCATTAGGGGAGCTCAGGGTCCCCCAGAAACATCTCTGCACTTGTTTTACTGCCACCCTTGGTAACTGGCTGAAGTTAGTTCATGGGAAACATGGCTTCAACACAAATGTGAGGTTGGAATTAGATCACAGCAACAGTGTCCGGGGTCTGTTATGTGCCCTGTAACGGGAGAGCTGTGAGTCTAGACTGATGCTCAGGCACACAGCTCCTCATCAACTCTACAACTCCTGGCCCCGTTCAGAGCCTTCCACTCTCTGGAGACCCCCGATGGGTCTCCCTGCTGCTAATCTTTATCCCTCCAAGCCTTTTTCCACACCACAGTCAGAAAGACTTTTCTAAAATACAAATCTAACACGTCAATCCTCCGATTAAAGCCTTCAAAAATGATTTTGTCAATTCCCTTGAAATCTATAAATGGAGCTCTTGCTTTGTATAAGAGATTGATTGAACATTTAATCAAACATGATGCCCTTGAACTGGTAACACCTACTTTATTCCAGCACTCTAGTCTGAGTGAGGTAAGACTCTATAGAGACTGAAAATACATTTAACTGAGACACTTAGACATTATCTTTACTGAGAGTCATTGAACTTCTTGCTGGGGAATTAAAATCTTTGTAAAATGTCACTTACCTAAGCTTATCAACAGCTGATTATTAATGATATTACAGCAACAACATAATCAAACTCAAAATACTACATCCTGAGTTCTTGATTTGGAATTTTATTAACCTTGGGATTTTCTAATACTTTTTTAACATCCTGCCATCTAGAATTTTGGCGGGGGGTGGAGGGTACCATCTTTTGGAAATGTACTAACCGACTCTGCCCATTCATGAGGTAAAGCAATAATCAGCTCATGGCAAGACGGCAGGAAGTTCCTGCCACAAAATGCAAGAATAACAATGTAGCTCCCATTATACATTCCTTAGGAACACAGTGTTAATCTTTGTTCTCATCTCAGTAGTTAAAAATGTCTGTAGCTCCTGGGACAACTGGACCACTACAGGTAGCACTGATCACAGGCTTTTGTCTAAAGAAAATGCCATAGTTTTAATTTTTGCTCTGATCTATGCAATGCTGAAATCCTTTGACTTAGTGACATACCTAGAGGAGGAATTCCCAATATAAAACTTCAAAGCTCACAGCAGGTCCCAGATACAGATAGTTTCAGGGCGATCATTTTACACAGTTAATTCTATGAAATCCAAAACTGGTTCATAATGTGACTTGAAGATTATTTCTAATACAAAGGATTCGAGCTATTCTTAAATATCAGGACCAGTTTATATCTGTCCCCAAAGCATCACATTTTCTCCAAAAGACACTCGTCCTGTTAGTCTAGGCATCGCACAAGCGGTCCTTCGAGGATGTGCCCGCATGAAAGCTTGGAGAAACCCTAGGCTTGCTGCACCATTCTTAATCCCAATATTGCAGACACTTACAAGGGAAATATCTTATGCCAGTGGGCTTATGACACTGATATCTAATATTTTCCCTGATCAAAACCTCAGACCAACCATTTCAGATAAAGAGCTTTTTGACGGTGGCAGATTCTTATTCAAAATTCCTCTAATTTATTTAAAATTGAGGAAGAGAGGACCAAGACTTCTAATCATCCCCACTCCTTGGCTACTTGCTTACATCCACTTCAGGTTCCCAAGGGAGAGATAAGAGAGAGGCCTCTCCAACCATTTTTCAGGGTGAGAAAAATGCAAGCTCTCTCTTGCTTTGTCCCCACAACCATACAGGAAGAGTCCAACCTTGGTAGCTGAGCTGCACCACAAGACGGTGACAAGGACAACCTGTGAGCACCTGGCCAAGGCTACACTCAAAGTCAGCTGTGATGGTTTATGTGGGATATAGTTAGGCTTTGTGTCCCCACCCAAATCTCATCTTGAATTGCAATCCCAGGTATGGAGGGAGATACCTGGTGGGAGGTGACCGGATGGATCATGGGGGCAGTTTCCCCAGTGATGTTCTCATGAGATTTTTATAAGGCATTTTCCCTGCTCTTGCCTGCTCTCTCTCACCTGCCGCCATGTAAGATGTGCCCGCTTCCCCGTCCTCCATGACTGGAAGTTTGCGGGGCCTCCCCAGCCATGTGGAACCGTGAGTCAATGAAGCCTCTTTTCTTTATAAATTACCCAGTCTCAGGCAGTTCTTTATAGCAGTGTGAGAACAGACTAACACAATGTGTCAACTTGGCTGGGTCACAATGCCCAAGTATTTGTTAAAGCATTACTTTTTATGTTTCGGTGAAGGTGTTTTTGGATGAGATTAACATTTAAATTGGTGGACTTTGAGTAAAATGGATTGTCCTCCAAATGTGGTTGAAACTCCAAAGAGTTTATGGCTGAATAAAACAAAAGACTGACCTCCCCTCAGCAAGAAGAAAGTCTGTCAGCAGACAGCCTTCAGACTTGAAACGAAAATCAGCTCTTCCTGGATCTACAGCCTTCCGGCCCACCCTGCAGATTTTGGCCTTGCCAGACTCCAGACACAGACACACACACACATACGCGCACACACACACACACACACACACGAGAACCCAAGGAACACAGACCCATGGAGTGGGACCCTGAGGCTGTCTCAGGGAAGAGGGACCCTTCCCAAGCAGGCATTTCACAGTCACGTAGGTTCTGCCCCCAGTGTTGTGGCCTAATTACATCCTAGATCCATGTCATCGGGATGTCTAGAGCCCCCAAGATGTCTCATGCTGGAAGTGTTTTATTTGCCTCTTTAGATCCCATCTCCACCTGTCTACACCAGCTCTCTGGCCAAGACACTGATCTCTATGAGCCACATCACAGGGTTTTGGGTCAGTCTCTCGCCAGTTGGGTCCAGTGTCTCATGCAAAGGTCATTGCTCTTCAGGCAGCCGTCCTCATGGGGCCTCCCTGTCTTCCAGTTCTGAAAGCCTCACCCTCTCCTTGCTCCTGTGGGGCAGAAACTATACCTGCTGTTTCTAAGTCCAGGTTCTGCATCAACCTTGGTTTTCCTGGGGATCACTACACTTTTGTAAATAATCTCTTTTCAAAACCCTCCTTAAACTACCCAGTTTAAATGTTTCATCTCTTTTCTGTCAAAACCCTGATTGACACACCACCCCTACTAGGATTGTCAGATTTAGCAAAATCAAAAGACAGGATGCCCAGTTATAATTGAATTTCAGGAAAAACACATTTTTTTTTTTTTTAGTATAAACAGTTCCCAATATTTATCGTTTATCTGAAACTCAGATTTAACTGGGCATCCTGTATTTTTATCTGGCAACCTTAGCTTCACCATTAACTATGAAAATATTTTGAGAATTTTGGTAAACTTCAGTTTATCCCTGAATAAATAAGGTTAATGACAGTCACAGAATATTAATACTCATGATGCAGATATGGTCCTAATTTGCAGGACTGTTCTCTGAATTGTTTAACTTCCCCTTTCTCTCTGTATGTGTGTGTGTGTGTGTGTGTGTGTGTGTGTGTGTGTAGGTAGAGAGAAAAAGAAAGTGTGTGAGAAAAAGTGAGAGCAAGAGAAAATAATGAGAGATAAGTCTGAAAGGGAAGATTGATGCTGGCTCATGAAGACCCTTAAATCCCGGGTGGGCAACAAGGGCCCTTTCCACACTATAAGATGTTCTCAAACTCTTGTAGGCATAAGAGCTCCAGCCCTCGCTGCATTCTCCACATTTCCTCACCTGTCTTTCATGGTTGATTCTGATGCATTTAGCTCTCCAAGGTGGTTTTGTCTTTTTTAAAAAATCTCCTGAAATTTATATCAAAGGATGAAATTGGACTCTGGGAATCCTGCTAGTTCTATTAACTGTAAAACCACATTTGGATACTGTGCCACATTATATTTGCAGAACATATTCTTAATCATAAAATGAGATTAAAAAGACTCAATTTAATTCCCTTTTTCTTATTTTTTTCTTGTAAATATAAGAAAGAAAAAGAGAAAAGAAGGAATGAAGGAAGGAAAATAAAGCATTTTTAAGGTGTTTTAATACTCAAGTGTGCAGAAAAAATTAAAAAGTTTTGGCTCTTGTAATCTATGTGTAAAAATAAAAACATTATGTAATCATCAAAATAAGTGATTTTTTTGCAGCCTCCAGTTATTATAATTTCACTGGATATTTTATAAGAAGTTACATCAGCCAGTTGGTCACTCTGGGCCTTAGTTTCCTCTTCCTACCTTATAGGATTGATATGAGGATAAAATAGGATAATATGCTTTGCACGGTGATTGGAATACAGAAGGAGATCAATAAATGTTCAGCTGTTATTACTATTTTGAGCATTTGAGGAGCTCAGTGCTTTTCCTGGAATTTAATCTTCCCGAAGCCCTCCTGGCCCATGTCTGACTTTTGTCATACACCTTGGCTGTACCCCTTCTTCTAGCTTTTCCTTGTATCCTCTAGAGTAGAATTTACCTGAAAGCATCATGTACAGGCACATTTCTTTCTGGAGAACTGTGGATTGTAATAATTTTAGCTTTAAAGTCTCCATTTTTCCTTATGTCATATCACCAGTTAGACTTTTTAGCCACAGAACTGTATCCATTTTTTGTGACTGTTTTGGAAATCTGCCTTCCGAAGTCTAGAATCCATTTTCTTACCATCCTCAATATTTCATTTATGAATCCTGGGGTAAAACAGTCGCTTTATGCAAAGTTTTTATTGCTTCCATTTTACCAGTTAGTTTTTGCTGGTGATAATAATCAATTCCAGAATAATTTTTCTTCCCTGTGGATTTCCCCGTCTTGCTAGGAGTGGAAGCTGTCAGCAGGGCACCGTAGGAACATGCTTTGTTTTCAGCAGACGCTGAAATGTGCTCTGTTTTCAGCTGACACTGGAATGTGCTCTGTTTTCAGCTGACACTCCAACCCCAGCTCCAGCCCCTCTGCTAAAACCCCTTCCACAAAACAACTGTTCTTCCCACATTTTAGTCTCAGCACAAGTCTCCACTGTGTGCCTCCACATGGATCCATGAGTTTCTAGGTCATCGTCCATAGTGTGATTCTGTTTGCCCTCTTCTGAACACAGTGTCCTTCTGGTTGTATTTCAGGCGGTTTATTTATCAGAGCTGGGTGTACTTTACAAGACTCTTGTTCCCTCTTGACATTAAAATGTTAGGTCATCTTCATTTTCCCTGAGCTTTATTCCTCCCTCCCTTGGTCAAGACAGTCTAGCTCCCTCTTTATCAAGTAAGCAATCCCTACGAAACACGTTTCTCCTCTTCCTCATGAAATGCCTTCCCTCCCAGCCAGGAACTGCCCGCCACGCTGTCAAAGGTCACAGACCAGGAAAAATATGGCTTCTCCTTGCTGTGGCTGGAGTCAGCTGTTCACAGCCCACACCATCCAGTTATTCCTTAGGTACGACAGGTGAAAGAGGTAAAAGTCCTGAGTCTTCAAGCCCTTCAGTTCTTTTAACTGAGATTTCAGACCCAAGGCAACATTCCAAGTTAACTCCAAAAGGATCCACATGAACCTGCAGAATGGAAGGAACAGCCTTTTTCTGGCAAACTCTCCAAGAAATCAGCCTCAGCAGATGCTAATGGGCCCACCACATTGCCTCAGCAGTCAACATTCCCCTGTATACCAATGGCTTCTTACTGTGAGCACCTGCAAATCTTTGCCTGAAGACTCTGATCAGTCCATGTGGGAACAAGTTACAAGTGTTAGGGACCTCCAAGAGCAGCCATCCACTAATAACAGATGAAAACTCCAGCTTTCCTGCCCTGCAGGTGGCCCATTTCTGTAGCCTATCCCACACTATTTCCCAAAGACCCTCCATCAGCCTCACTCCCGACTGACCACAGTGGTGACTTGCTCAGAAACAGTAACTTTCTTTGCTTCTCTGTCTTCTTTGCTTCTTTACACTACCAAGCAAAGTAAGTTTCAGGGCCTGCTTCTGCAGAACCCAAAGACACAAGCTGACACGTGTTATCGGTTCACGTGTGCCTCGGTACATGCCAGGCAAGTCAGAACCACCGTTGTACACCGTGTTAGTTTCCTATGACTGCTGTAACAGATCACCATAAACTTACTGGCTTAAAATAACACAAATTTATTGTTCTGTAGGTCAGAGTTCTCACTGAGCTAAACTCAAAGTATGGTAGGGCCGTTTTTTTCTGGAGGCCTGAGGAAAGAATTCACATCCTTGCCTTTTCCAGCTTTTTAGGGGCGACATGCCTTCCTCGGCTTGTGATCCCCTAAAGTCAGCAGCATAGCGTATTTAAACCTCTCTCTCTCTCTCTCTGATGCTCTTTCCTCCTTTTTATAAGGACTCTTGAGATTATTTTGGGCTCATCCAGATAATCCAGGATAATTTTCCCATTCGCAGGTCCTTAAATTAATCATACCTGCAAAGTCCCCTTTGCCAGAGAAGATAACATAGTGTCAGATTTCAGGGATTAGGACATGGGTTTGGGGGAGGGTTTGTTATTTTGCCTATCAACGATATTCAAAGGTTCAAATTACAACTGTGAAAGTGGAACTATTGCCACCATTTACCCAGCATGATTCATGTGGAATGTAGATTAGTACCCTGGATCCAGGTCTTCTCCCAAATTCCTCGCCATAAGGGGCAGGTGAGCAGTGTATCCCAGGTGGCCTAGAATAAGGTTGGCCTAGCTTGCTGAGAGTTTGCTGTTTACGCTTGCCTTCTGAGGGTTGATTTTCCTTCCTACAAAGTGAAAATATTTCAATCTATCTCCCAGGCTTGTTAAAAGGTTTAAATGAGATAACAAAGTTAAAATTGCTTATTACGTTATTTTTGTCTCTTGAGGTTATATATTATTTTGACTAACTCTACATTTATTAATAGTCGTAAAAAAGTTAAGTATATAATTTAAGGCTCAGTAAATACACCTTTGCCTCAGTTAGCTGCTTTAGGCATTAGGGATACTGAGATTTCCTGTCTAATTACCACACTCTGTTTTGCAGCTGCATCTAAAACAATTCCCTCTTCCTGATCACATGACCTCTTGTCTCTCTCTCTAGGGGAGAATTAACTTGTTATCTGAGTCAGGAACTTAAAGCGATGGGGACTTACGTGAAGCTAATCACATGGCATAGAAGAGCACGGGTTCAGTCAGGATCTACATGCATGGGAAGGGATGTTACTCAGATGAGTTTGTCCCCTCAGCATGTCAGGCTCTTCTCCAGTGACCGTGTGGCAGAGGACACAGATGTGCCCGTCTCTCTGGCCCAGGGCATGGAACTGGTACCAAAAAGTGGAAACTGCAGGAAGGTAGCTTTCAGATCAGTCCAAGGAAGGATTTTCTAGCTGTAAAGCTGTCTTATAATGAAGTGCTTCCTTTGGAAAGTAGAGGAGCTTGGCCATCCACACTGCTCAAGGTGTTGTATCAGCAGGTATCTTAATCCATTTTCCATCACTATACAGGAATACCTGAGGCTGCATAATTTATAAAGAAAAGAGGTTTATTTGGCTCACAGTTCTGCAGGCTGTTACAGGCATGGCACCATCTAGCTGGCTTCTGGTGAAGACCGCAGGCACCTTACAATCATGGTGTAAGGTGAAGGGGGAGCCGGTGTACCACACAGCAAGAGAAGAAGCAAGAGAGAGAGAAAGGCGGGGGGAGGTGCACATCCTTGGTAAACAACCAGATTTTGCAAGAACTCACTCATTACCACAAGGAGGATACCAAGACATTCCTGAGGGATTTGTCCCCATGACCCAGACACCTCCCACTGGGCCCCACTTCCAACTTTGGGGATCATATTTCAACATGACATTTGGAGAGGCAAACATTCAAACCAAACTATATCATTCTTCTCCTGGGGCCCCACATCTCATGTTCTTCTCACTTTGCAAAACACAACCATCCCTTCTCAATAGTTTCCCAAAGACTTAACGTGTTCCAGTATCTAATCAAAGTCCGATGTCTAAGGTCCAAAGTCTCATCTGAGAATCAAGGTGAGTTCCTTCTACCTATGAACATGTAAAGTAAAAAACAAGATACAACAGTGGAACAGAAATCGGGCAAATATCCTCATTTTAAAAGGGAGAAGTTGGCCAAATGAAAGGGGCAATAAGCCCCATACAAGTCCAAAATGCAGCAGGGCAGACATTAATGTTCCAAAATAATCTCTTGTGACTCCATGTCCTGCATCTGGGGCACACTGGTGCAAACGGTGAGCTCCCAAGGCCTTGGGCGGCCCTGCCTCTGCAGCTGCAGGGTGCAGATACCATGGTTGCTCTCACAGGTTGGAGGTGAGTGCCTGTAGCTTTTCCAGGATCAGAATAAAAGCTGCTGCTGGCGCTACCATTTTGGGGTCTGCAGGACAATGGCTCCCTTCCCACAGCTCCACTAGGCAGTGCCTTGGTGGGGATTCTGTGTGGGAGCTCCAGCCCTAGTGTAGGCTTCTTCCTGGGCAGCCAGACTTTCTCATACGTACTCTGGAATTTACGTGAAAACTGTCAACCCTACTTTATTCTTGTATTCTGCGCACCAATAGGCTCACCACCACATGGAAGCCACCAAGGATTACGGCAGCTGGTAATCCTCGGTGGCTTTCAGTTGGTGGTGAAAGTGGCAGTCTTACCTGTGCCTGAGGCCCTTTGAGCTGCAGCTGGAGCAGCAGGGAGAGGAAGAGAAGCCTCCTAAAGTGGCTCAGGGCAATAGCACCCAGGGCCTGGCCCTTGGAAGACATTCAGTCCACCTAAGCCTCTGGGCCTATGATGAGAAGGGCTGCCTCCAAGATTTCTGAAATGCCTTCAAGGCTTTTTCCTCACTGCCTTGGACATTAGCACTTGGCTCTCTTTCAGTTACGCTGATCTCTCCAGCAAGTGGCTGCTCCAAAGGCTGCTTGAATTCCTCCCTAAAAATGCTTTTTTCTTCTCTATCACATGGCCAGCCTGCGAATTTTCCAAATTTTTATGTTCTTCTTCTCCTTTAAGTTCCAACTTCAAGTCATTTATTTGCTCCTGTATCTGACTGTAGGCCATTAGAAGCAGCCAGATCACATCTTGAATGCTTTGTTGTTTAGAGATTTCTTCCACCAAATATCCTAGGTCAGGAGTCCCCAACCCCCGGGGCCACAAACCAGTACCAGTCCATGGCCTGTTAGGAACTGGGCCACACAGCAGGAGGCGAGTGGCAGGCAAGGGAATGACGCTTCATCTGTCCTTACAGTCACTGCCCATCACTCACATTACCACCTGAGTCACCCCTGTCATATCAGTGGTGGCATTAGATTCTCAGAAGCGTGAACCCTATTGTGAACTGTGCATGTAAAGGATCTAGGTTGCATGCTCCTTATGAGAATCCAGTGTCTCATGATCTGTCACTGTCCCTCACTGCCCCCAACTGGGACTGTCTAGCTGCAGGAATATAAGCTCAGGGCACCCACTGATTCATTATGTGTTACAATGTAATAATAGAAGTAAAGTTTACAATAAATGTAAGGTTCTTATATCCTCCTGAAACACTCCCCTGCCTGGTATATGGAAAAACTGTCTTCCATGAAACCAGTCCCTGTTGCCAAAAGGTTGAGGACGGCTGCCCTAGGTCACGACTCTTAGGTTTAGCCTTCCACAAATCCCTAGACATGAACATGATGCATCCAAGCCCTTTGCTAGGATGGTAGCACAGGGGACCTTTACTCCAGTTCCCAGGAAGTTTCTCATTTCCTTCTGAGACCCCATCAGTCTGGCCTTCACTGTCCATATCTCCATCAGCATTTTGACCACAACCATTTAAACAGTATCTAAGAAGCTCCAAACTTTCCCTCATCTTCCTGTCTTCTTCTGAGCCTTCCAAACTCTTGGACTTTGTCCATTACCCAGCTCCACACCTGCTTCCCCATTTTCAGGTATCTTTATAGCAACATTCCACTCCTAGATACCAATTTTCTGTCTTAGTCTGATTTGCGTTGCTATAAAGGAACACCTGAGGCTGGGTAATTTATAAACAAAAGAGGTCTGTTTTGGCCCTTGGTTCTACAGGCTATACAGGAAGCATGGCAGCAACATGTGCTCAGCTTCTGGTAAGGGCCTCAGAAAGTTTGCAGTCATGGTGGAAAGCAAGGGGGAGCTATCATGTTACATGATAAGAGCAGGAGCGAGAGAGAGGAAGGAAAACACAGGCTCTTTTTAAACAACCAGCTCTCCCATGAATTCCGAGCAAGAACGCACTCATTACTGTGAGGGATCCACCCCCATGACCCAAACACCTCCTACCGGACCCATCACTAACACCGGAGATCACGTTTCAACACGATATTTGGAGGCAACAAACATCCAAACTGTATCAGCAGGGTTTTGAACATCTAAGCTTTGTCTGCCCTCTCAGCTTTTTCTAGGGGCTGCTGTCCTACCCAGCTCTCCCACATTTTAGCTGTTTCTTTAAGCCGCTATGTTTTGGCATCTTTTAAGATGCAGGTAAAGCTAGCTGACAGGATTTCCTAACCATAGTTCCAGCAACATTCGTCCATCTCCAGGTCAGCAACACAATCCCTGCTCATGCTCAGGATATCTGAAGTTTTAACCTTGATTATTTCTGAATGCAACACCTATCCCCTAAGCTCTTGAACTCACCTGGAATTATATTCATCCTGTCTTGGCATTGAAACCCTCCTGCCCTCCCATCCATCCTTTCTTTCTCACCCTGGGCGTGACCTGGCACCCCTCTGTGCGGCCTAGACTTGGTGCTCGCTGCTCATGGCAGCATCCTCAACATGTTTCAGACCTACGTGTCCTGCTGGCCCTCTGTCTTGGACCAATTCAACCACCTGTCCTCTCTGCTCCTACAAGGCAAACAATCATACTGATTGGAGTCATGACGAAACTCTGATTTCCAATGTCAAGTGTCATTGGTAAGTTTTATGCTGTTTTTCTGATCCTCAGGCAGTAGTGTTCCTCTCTCAACAGAAAACTTTTTGCTTTTTTCTTTTAAATAGCTTGTTAAAAAAAAAAAATCTTGAAGCTATCTGAATTTAACTCCTTCATCTTCCTTCACTCATGCCTAGGAACTGATGTTATCTATAATAACCCAAAGACCACGAGGAAGAGATTTTCTCTCTGCCGCCCAAGGATAATCCCTGCATTTAGGATCCTGTAAAAATATAACTTTTACTTTTCTCTTTCCTAATTACAGAAGAAACCCATGTTCTTATAACCAACTCTGCTTCTTCAAGAAGTACATCAGAATGCATGGCAAGAAACCCTGATGTTTTAGGAAGAGCATGGAATCCATTCTAATTTGAACCAAAGAGTCAATTATTCACAAACTTGGAGAGTTTAATTATTTCCCACAATAAATTACTTGTGGCAGTTCATGAATGTCTGTGACACCTGGGTCAAGTCAGGAGAATGAGTTCTGTCAAAGTTGCCCCCCATCACTGTGTCAGTTGGGGGATAGTACCACATGCTCACATACAGCTGCTGCGGGTATGTGCAGGCACACACTCCTACAGGGCAACTTGGCAGTGTAGATATGAGCAAAAACCTCATTCAGTCTTGTGTGTGTGTGTGTACGTGTGTGTGCGCGCGTGTGAGTGCACGTGTGTGTGCATTTGGTGCATGTGCATATGTACACAGAGAATGGTTAAATACAAAGAACGGAGTATCTCTGGAAAAACGTTAACAGTGGTTATCACCACACATACACGGAGAGCATTCATGATTCCAAAGGACTCCTTGGCTGTGCTTCCCACCATATCCCTGTTTTGGGCAACTGTGTCAAAGATTAGGGTACATTTCCAACAGCCTGACACCAGGAACCACATCTCTCAACACAGGGTCCGAAAAGCTTGTTGTAGCCAATACCAGCCCAGGTAGAAGCAGACACTATGGACCAAAAGAGAAGAAATGAGAACCAACTGTAGTAAGCAGAATTCTAAGACGTCTCTGAAAATTCCCAGCCCCTGGTGTTTACTTCCTATGTTAATAAGAGGGGATATTGTTCACGTGCTTAGTTTGTGTTATATGGCATGGTTGACTCTGAGAAAGGAAGATTATTCAAGTGGGCCTGACCTGATCTCAGGAGTCCTTTAAATCTGGGTCTAGAGATCAGAGACAGGGGACATAAGAGATGCAATATATTAATATCAGAGGGAATCAGTGCAAAGGAGAGTTTCCACTGCCGACCCAAAGATGGAGGGGTCATATGGCATGCAGTGGCAGGTGGCCTTGAGGAGCTGAGAACAAATCTGTCAACGGCTAGCAAGAAGATGGACACCTCAGTCCTGTAACTGAGGAACTGGATTCTGCCAACAACCTGAATGAGCCTGGATTTCTGCCACGCCTGCCCCCTGCCCCCACCACACCAAAACCTCCAGAAGAAAAGGACACCTTGAATGTGAAACCTGAGCAGGGAACTGTCAAGATGGGCCAGGAATTTTGACCTACAGAACCATGAGCTAACAAATGGCTGTTATTAGGTTAGTGCAAAAGTGACTGAAGTTCTTGCCATTAAAAGTAATGGCAAATCAAATTCAAAGTCATGGCAAGAACTGCAGTCACTTTTGCGCCAATCTAAATATTGTAAATCCTTCAGTTTGTGGTAATTTGTTATGCAGCCATAGAAAACTGACACGCTGACCCGTAAAGCAACTTTATACCCGCTTGCGCTTGTTCTCACCAATGGTCACCAGTGACTATGAAGGAGCAGCCGTGACCGTTATAAGGAGAACCAAGTAAGAAGAGAAGCCTGGGGTGTGAGCCTTGGGTATCAGGACTGGGGAAGGAAACGAAGAGGAAGAGGAGGCAGAGCAAGGCTGCAGCTGGATGAGACAGTTACACAAGCACAGGAACCGCTCGGAACCCAGCGCAGGCATGGGAACGCCTGGCAGCAGCTTGGTGCGCTGAGTCAGGAAAGGCGCTTCTTTCTTAACAGCGGGAACTATGCTTGAGGTCACTATCTGAAGGAACAGACGTGAATACAGGGAACTCAACGGTTTAATGCATTTTGCCTTTTGTGAGAAGATGTACAACCGGGATGCTGCAAGGAACTGAAATTTTGAGATGAGTACAGCAATAAGAAGGTAACAGCTAACCTGAGGGGGAGAAAGAGAAAGAAGAGGAAGAGGAGGAGGAGAAGAAAGAGAGGGGAAGGGGGCTATAAGGAAAACAAAAAAGAAAGTGTCCAGAATAAACATGCCTGTTCCCAAGTCTTTAGGCAATTTCTATTAATTTATGTGTCTGGGAAGCAGTTCAAAACAACACAAATACCTTTTTTTTTTTTTTAACTCAATTGCTGATGTACAAATTTTTGTCACTGCATACTAAATTAAAACATCTCTTAACACCAAAAAGTATATATATTTTTGCTTTAAATAAATTAACCTTGTAGAGCAGTGGTTATATTATTCTGTAATAGTCAACAAATACACCATGTTGGTGAATTAACATATTTTCCTCTGATTAGAATGAAAGATCCCAAAGACATAAAAGAAGCCGGTGTGAAAAAGGTGGTCTTCTCAGAATCCCTCAAATACAAGTCTTCTCCAATATTAAACAACGAAATGTCACTTAGGTCAGGATCTCTAGAAATAGAACCTGAGACAGGAATTTCAAGGTACACAATTTATTGAAAAGAAGGTCTTCAGGAGAAGGGGAACAGGATGGAGTGAGAAAGCAGCTAATCAAGAATATGATCTCAGACGGATAGCAGCCTCAGTCTGGTCCTACAAATGGGCTGGGAGCTAGCCTTCTGTAGCCCTAGGGAAGTTAGTAACGCTGCCTCTTGGGGCTAAGATGCATAACCTCGGGTTCAGTCAAGGGCAAGTCTCTCAAGCCACTGAGCCACTCGCAGCAGCTGGGGGAGGAGTGTGTAAGCAGGTAGAGGAAATCTGAGCGGGGGTGTAACTCCAACTGTGAGCAGAGTTTGCATCTTCTCCGAGGAGGTTCCTCAGCCTCAAGATAAATCGGAAGATAGAGACAAAGGCTATCCAATTCCATGTGCCAGAAGCATACAGGTGTCTACCCCAGCAAGACACCTGCGACACCAGTTTTACACCTTGTCCTTGATTGGCCCCCCTTCCTGAGGGCCACAGTCAGCACAGTTCTGGCCCTGACTTTCACACATTCCTGTTAACTCCCAGTCCTCTCTACCACCTCAACCTTGGCTTAGGGTCTCTCGGCCTCCAGCCTGCTCCGTGGCAGGCACTATATCCAGGTGAGTCCTCGTCCCTGCTAGGATCTAATTCAAGAGACCATAAGAATCTTTAGGCTTAGGAAAGAAATTACAGAACATTTGAACTCAAGGGACCTTCAGAGACTCATGAAGTCTAACTTGTTCTTTGCAGCGAGGAAGGACCTTGCTACATGCTGGTTTAGTCTCTGGCCATAGAGTCCAAGAATTTTGTAAGCACAGACTAGCTCAGATGTCCAATTGTACTCTAAGTACCTGCTGTCAGAGTTTCACAGTACAATGAGGGAGCCTTGTCCAGGCAGGGACTGGGTGGAGACGGTAATGAACACACCCTCCTTTGATCCAAAGGCAGCCTATCCATTGCCAAGCCAAAAGCCAATCAAATTTCCTCCTTCAAAGATAAGAGCTGAGAGAGAGAGAGATTATAGTTAGCAAAAACAGGTACTCCCAGCACTCCAAAGAGACTGTGGTGTAGAGGGGGACCACAGGAGGTCATGTGGGATTTTAGCAATATTTACAAGTCAGGTTCATTTACAGCTTAAGGGGTATTCATAGAAAAGCATTTATAATTATGGAGGCAATCATGAAAAATTTATGCAAGTTTCTGCTTCCTTTTACTTACCTAGATAGCAGAAAACGGGGTTCCCGGGCCCCTAGACGGGCATTTTGGTTAGGTCTTTCAGACATCCTGCTACTTCCAAATGACCATTAACCAGTTTCTCAATTTCAAACAATCTAGCCTGCCTGTGAATTGAGTGAGGAATGGTGGAATTTGTCTAAGGAACTCAACGGTTTAATGCATTTTGCCATGGAGATTATAGCTATTGCAGCGTGGGGACAGGGCTGGCTGGAAAGAAGATGAGCCCTCATTGAGCATTCTGTTGAGGCAGCTGCCCATTATCCGGGGGGTGGATGATCCAGTTTGGGGATTTTTCATGCCTCTGGCTTCTCCTCCCTTCTACTGTCTGCCCTTTGGCCACATTACAGATCAAATTAGCATGTCTTTGAGAGGATAGAAGGGGAAGGGACAGGTAGAATTCAAATTGGTCAATTTTGTAACTTGTTCACTGCTCTAATACATGAGATCAAAACCAAAGGCTAACGTGGGGTTTTGGATTATCAGTGAATTATATTTAATCTATACCAGACCTCCCCTCCATTACTAGAGAAATTGGAGTCTGATGGGGACTCTCTGTATTTCATATGGATGCCAGAGCTCAGCACATGGAGGCTTGTCCAGAATCTCAAACACATACATGTTAGAAGTTTGGAACTAGAAGGGGACTTAGAGATGCTCCAGCCTTGGACAATTGAAGCTCAGAAATCTGAAGAAATGAGCTCAAGGTCATCCCATGAGATGGTTGCCAGTAGCTCGTGAACAATTTGAGAGGGGACCTGAAGCCAGTCAACTTTAAAATGACATAACTGGGATTTCCCCCTCTGGGGTCCCCTTCCACTCAGTGTGGAAGCTGCTTTCCTCTCTGGGATTCCATATTTGGGTCCCTTTCCACAATCTTCATGGAAGCTTTCTCTCTCTCATCTTTTTCTCCCTCCTTTTTCTCTTTCTCTGCCTAAATAAATCACTTTTCTGCAAAAATAAACAAATAAATAAAATTTAAAAAAAAATGACATAACTCCGGCAGGTTGGTAAGTCAGATGTTAATTAAATATGCCGCTTAGTGACCCCTGGTGGCTTCCTGTTGGGACTCTCCACCAACTGGAAACTAAAATCAAGGTTATCCATTGCAGCAGACATGCCCTCAGCATGAGAGCAGAGACTCCTAACCCTGAAGTTGCCAAAGGACACATCAGAGTTTGAGACTAGACAGACTTGATGCAAAGAGGTAGTGGGAGATGGTTTTCCCAGTGCCTGAAGAGTCTGAAGATCAAGAATGAGGAGTGATATTCCACTGCAGACACACAGAGGTCACCATCATCATCATTATCATGACAGGAAGGAGCAAGACATGGGAGAGGGTTTCTCGTGAGGGTTGGGGTCAGCTGAGAGAGAAGAGGAAGGCCTCTGCGTCTCTTCTGGAGGTTTCTGACAGTGGCCATCTCATGGAACTAGCTTACTGGAGCCAGCAGGGTGTTAGAGAGCTGGTACAGGAGGCAGACAACAGGCTGTCTTCAGCCCCCAGGCGGCGTGGAGGAGACTGCAGGTCGCACACAGCCAGCAGAGTCCACATGCTCCTGAAAGTTGTCAGATGAGTGAGGTAATTCCGGGAGACAAAACACCAAAAAAGGGTGCAGCTTATGTGGTGGTTGGGAGGGGTACAGGAAGGGGAGCAGGACTGACTGGGGTACAGGAAGGGGAGCAGGACTGACTGGGGTACAGGAAGGGGAGCAGGACTGACTGGGGGACAGGAAGGGG
>PVKV010007983.1:0-41767 GCA_004027835.1 Alouatta palliata | reverse complement strand
CCCAAAGCAGAAGAGGTCAAGGTGGTTGCTCCTTCCCACGCATCCAGTCACGAAGACCTCCACTCACCAAGACCTCCACTCACCAGCTGTTCCTCAGAGCCTAAGTTAGGACAAAACCAAGGGGCGAGGCAAGAAATCCCACAGTCATGTCGGACTGGACTGCGACCAAATTGCAAACTGCAGATCCTAGGTTAACCCTAACAATGACTGGAGTCATTACATCAACTGGATGACGTTTCCTGCCACCCAGCAGAACGGGGCTTATATTCCATGGGGAGAAAGAAAAGGACTTTCTTCGCTGTACCTGGTGTCTGCAGGGCTGCTTTAACTGGGAAATTCCATATCCAAAACATTTCCTTTTATGGGGGAGCTGTCCTCTACCTCCTGAAAACCAAGTAAGAGAGACAGAACCCCACACTCAACCTCCAGGGACAAGCCGGTGGGAGGAAACGGATATTCAGTGAGCACCTGTTATGTCCCCACCCTGTAGTAAACACCTCCGCCATCCTTAGCGCCCTTTCTCTTTGTAATGTCTCTGCAAAGAGGAAGCACTCAACCTTGCTTTGGGAAAACGCAGCTAGGACTACGTGCTACAGGGGATTTACATCCTGTCTGAGGTCTCAGCGGTGCCACAGCCCTTTCCTCTTCCGCCAAGCTGCTCCAGGGCAGAACTTAGAAAGGCTGAGAAAGATGCCCACCCCAGCCTCCTTCCTGGCTCCTCACACTCCCACCCCAAGTGCTTTAAGAGTAGGACAGTCAGCAGCTGAGCACACAAGTGTGGCCCTGCCTGGGAACAGAGGACCCAGGGGATGCCGCGGGGCCTCTGGAGGGGTCGGCGACAGCTGTGTAACGGGGAAGTGCCCTGTCCAGCTGGAAGCCCACCCTCCCTTTGAACTGCGCGCAATGTGCCCAGCCTCCTGCCTTCCGCCCCCTCCCCCAGGCTCTGGCGGAGTCTTTTCCTTGGCAAATCACACCATTCCGTGGGGAGGGCGGCTGGCTGCGTTTGGCAGTGTTGACACAGCAGGCTCTGGACACGTTCCGGGAAAGCAGGCTACGGCATGTGAGATGAATTTTCCCCTGAACTGTGTGGTTTCCAATGTGCTAGAAAAACACACTTGGAGAAGTCTGCTCGGCGTGTGTGCCTGTGTAGACTCCACTTCCGGAGTCGAAAATGCTGTTGGCCTTCGCCCCTGTTACTTTAAAACCAAGAAAAAAGAAAACGAAAACGAAAACAAAGTCGGTCCTCCCAGCGTCTGGCTCCCTGGAACCTGAGGCAGCGTGGACAATGGGAGCCCTTCCGAGTCGCAGCCCCAGCGGCCACGTGGCTGCGCCTTTGTGCTGGGCGGACACTTTGTGGTGTGTGGACACTGGGCCCTTTCAGCGTGGCTGAGCTGCAGGGCCTCCCCCGGCCACCGCCTGCCTCCAGGCCCTTGGCTACCCCTCTTCCTCCCAAACGCCCAGTTCCTGTTCCCAAAATAACTGCCCACAGGAAATGGCCTCGAGCTGGGGCCTCTGCAGTGGGTGAGTTCTTAGCGCCCCTGCAGGGATCCCGGACCGACAGGGCCAGTGAAGGGAGCAGGCTGCCCATGGCTGCTGCAGGTAACAAGCTGTGGTGCCCAGAGGGCCAGCAACACCCTCTCTCCACACTTCTTCCATCCCATAACTTCTGTATTTCCCAGAAAAGCAAGGCCGAGCAGCAGCCAAGGCTGACGCCTTCCACTGCTTTTCCATCCTTCGGGAAAGGTGTTCAAGTGCGTTTGACCTCCAGATGCACTGGGCAGTAATGCCTTCTTTCTCCAAAGGGACTGTGGCTACCTGGCCACAGGGCAATGAAGGCACTCGGCTGGAAACTCCTACTCCCTCACTGGCCATCATCCCATGAAACAAAGCCAAAGAAGCCCCCTTTGTTGCAGAGGACAGAGGTCCCGCTCCTCCTTGCCAGGGAGAGAGGAGGCGGGGCTGCCTCTGGAATCAGAGTCCTGTGGGGAGTCCCTCTTGGCACTCTAAGTGATAGGATGCCAGCAAGGGGGCCCCTCATCTAGATTTCATCAGTGCAGCTAAAGTAGGTGTTACCCGATTCTCTAAGCCAGTGGTTCGCAACCCCAGCTGCACACCGGGATCACTGGGGACCTTTCACTACTTCTTTACCCAAGCAGCCTCCAAACCAAGAAAATAAGAATCTCTGGGAGGTGGGGCCAGGCACTGGTATTTTTAAAACTCCCCAGATGGTTCCAGCGTGCAGCCAGGTGTGAGAACCACTGGCTTAGGAGTCCTTCTCAAACTCTAATGTCTGTGTGAACCACCTGCGGTCACGCCAAAAGGGTAAGATCGATTCAGCCTGAGACTCTGGATGCCCAGCAAGAGTGCTGCCCCTGCTGGCCTATGGACCGCACTGCAAGCCCGAGGGGCTTTCATGACACCCTGTACCTCTCCCTGGCTGAACGGCAGAATCAACGAGGAGACAGTCGGATGGGAGGGTCTGCAGAGGACTTGCGGACTTCTGGGTCTTGAAGGGAATGCTGAGATACAAGTCACATCCGTGCATTTGGGAAATCTCTTCAATGGTGGAGAGATCTGGTGGTCAGTGGGACTGTAACCGAATTCGGGATAGAGCAAAATACAGGCTTCACCCATGAAAGCCGGGATGAGAGAAACGACATGGGAGGGAATCGCCTCCTACTTGGCAGCTCTTTGCCTGACGCTAAGGATAGTGACAGTCTTAGGCTGACACACTGAGTGACACAGAGCCCTGTTTGGGATTGTCAAAAACCATCTGGCCTGAAGAGGATCATGGGATCTCAGGGAGCTCAAGCAATGAGGGGACAAGGCAGAGCTGCTTCCTCCTCTCAGGGTGTCCCCGTGTTTCAAACACGGCTGACGTGCTCTGCCTACAGCAGGAGAATCCTTTCTGTGGCCTGTTTCCTTTCTGATTCAGAGCCAGTTGGTGCCTTCAAAAATACAAATAACATTAGCGCCTCATCACAGGCTTCTCAGAGTTACACAGCCACAACATCCAGAGCCTGTGAGCCACAATAACCAACCCTCCGGTCAGAAGGACCAAAGCCATAAGGCATGGACACAGATGGGATTTCTCCAAGCCTCATTTTCTCATTGGTAAGATGGGCATAACAAATTTTTAGATTATGTTTAAATTAAATAGTCTGTGTAAAGCGCATTGCACAACAGTTGGCAAATAGTAAATGCTCAATAAATGCTAGCTGCTATAATAATAGTTATTAAGATTTCATCTCCCAGAATGTGAAAGCTAGCATATGCTTAGCACACAGAAGATGTGCAGTAAACACTTGGAAAATCTAAGCCAAAGTTAAGTTTTCCTTTTATGCTCCCTTTTGCTTTCTTAGGGTATCTATCAGCAGCCTTTAGTGAGTTTCCATCTTCTGCCCCTTCTTTAATCACCCTGCAAATGCAGAGAGAAGGTTCAGAACGCAAATCCCCCCCCGGAAGAAGTGTGACAACTGCCTGCTTTACAGAAAAGAGATCTTCCTGGTGGAGAGGAAAGGATAGGACTTGGGAAAGGGGCACTTATTTACAGAGAGCCTGTAAGTGAAGAGCCCAGTGCCGGGTGCTTTACAGACGTTACCTCAGCCAATGCTGGCATCCTTTCTCCTCACACACAAAGGAAGGAGCAGCATCTGCTTCCTAAGCTGAAACCTCTCCCTTCACATCATAGCACCCTTTGCACACATCCAAGCTCTCGAGTATGGTTTGAGGAATCATTTCTTCATGACTGGAACTTTCTGCCTTTGTTGGGGAAAATACATCTTTCCCTCTTAAGTCTTGGAGGAGGAGGTCTGGATGGGCCCCGCAGTCCAGCATGCTCAGTGTCTCTCTCTGAATTTAAATACAAAGGAAGACTTCTAGGGAAAGCATGGAGCTGGGCAGGAACCATGGCTCTGGAATGTGACAGCACAGGTCACAAGGAATTGTAGTGCTCCCTCTTGGAGTTCTCCTTCCCGATAACTGTGTGTAGGAGGGATCTGCTTTCTGCCAAGCATGGGCTCTGCATGGCTGGAGACATTCTGGGAGGGGACGTACTGGGGCAGGCCTTCTGAAGACCGCAGAACCACAAGGGAGGAAAGCCATCTGTGGCGGCTCATTTTCCCTCCATCTGACTGGGTGAAGGAATGCCTGGACAGCTGGTAGACCACTTTGGGGTGTGCCTGTCAGAGTGTTTCAGGAAGAAATAAACATTTTTATCAGTGGGCTGAGTAAAGACTGCCCTCACCAACATGCCATCTTCCACTCTGCTGAGGGCCCTGAGAGGACAGAAAGGCAGAGGAAGTCTGAATGTGCTGTTCGCTTAGGCTGAGACTTCCATCTTCTCCTTTCCTCAGACATCAGTGCCCCTAGTTTTGGGGTCTTCTCACTCAGACTGGGACATATGCCATTGATGCTCCTGGTTCTCAGGCCTTTACGTCTGGACTGGGCCTACGTGACCTGCTTCTAGTTTGCAAACAGCAGATTGTGGCACTCCTCTGCCTTCATAATGGCATAAGATAACCCTTCTGGATACATCTCTTTCTGTGTATCTGGATATATTCTATGGGTCCTGGTTCTCTGGAGAACCCTGACTGCTACTCCATCTGCAGGGCAGGCCGTGCTTGCCTTGATTATTAGAAGCAGAGTGACGCAGAGTGCAGTGTGGCGGCTGGCCCTGGACCGGCCCCTCCCAGCGCCACAGACTCACGTATTGCTGGAAGGGAGAGTGCTATGAGGGAAAACGGAAAGGGCTGTCAAACGCAGAGGGGTGAGGCGCTGGAGCACAAGCAGCCCAGCTCTGGCTGTCCGTGGCCTCCGTGTGAGGCAGAGTGGGGTGGTGCCTTCATCTTCTCCATGTTGCCACAGACCGTTACGCATTTTTTCATATGGAAGGCTCCAGCACTTTCTCTGACGAGGGTGCCGGCTATCAGTGTGGGGCAGAAGCAAAACTTGGAAGAGGTGGCCGTGCCCAGCAGGCATGTGTGCACAGGACCGGCTGCGGTGGCCAGCAGGAGGGAAGGACGAAGGTGCCCGCTGTGCAGAGAAGGGCCCACGGGAAGTGGGAGTGGTGACCAGGAGAAACCCCAGTGACCAGAGAGGAAAGAACAGAGGTGCTCCGCTGAGGCCACAGCCTGGAGCACAAGCCAGAGAAAGAGACAAGGGAGCCTGGGGCACGTTGTGTGGCAGCTTAATGGACTTGGGCTCGGGCTCCCGAAAGACTCCAAAAGACACAGAAAGGAGAGGCTCTGGCAGCCGCACCCCTGTCACGGCTGGTGGTGGGCGCAGTGACTGCTGCTGAAGTCTCATTCTTAACTCTGGGATTCCTGGAATGCTGGAGTACGTGTCAGTACCCTAATATTACTGGGGTGAAGTCTCTTTTCTGAACATGGCTGCGAGCGCAGCACTCACACCTTCCTCCTCCCCACCTGCCCTCCGTCTCTCCTCCGTCTCTCTGGATTCTGTCTGCCTCTGCCTCCATCCCTCCATCTCCACTGTCTGTCTCTCTCATCCCTGCCTCTGTCCTGTTCACGCTGTTTCCCATTCCCCACACTATTGCCTGGCTCATGGTAAGCATTTAACAGTTTTTTAAACTTCATATTAGGGAGAATTTCAAACATACACAGAAGGTATAGAATAATATAAGGAACTCCCATGTGCCCATCACCCAGTTTTAATAATCATTCATTGACATCCTCACCCACTCCTCCCTGCATGTTATTTTCAAACAAGCTCAGACATTGCGTCATTTTACCCCTAAACATTTCAGAAAGTGTCTAAGAGGTAATGGCTCAATTAAAACCTAACAATACTATTAACACACTCAATAGTTAGTAATAATTTCTTGGTATTATCAAACATTGCATCATTGCTTCAGATTTCCCCAACTGGCTCCACTTTTTTTTTTTTTAAGAGCTTTTTCATTCAGATCAGCCTCTAAATAAGATCTATACATTGTGTTACGTTCATAAGTCTCGTTAGGCTATCGTCACCAAATATTTTTTGGCTGACCACATCTCTTCCTGTCTCTCTGTGTCTTTCTGTTTTTCTGTCTTCCCCTGTATAAACAGCTTGGTATTCGCAGGTTTGCTTTCTGTCTATGTCTGTTTCTGTGTAACTTTATCTCTCTGTGATGATTTTTCTGTCTCCCTGTGCATTTATCTGTGTCTTTTCTCCTCTGTGTCTTTCTTTCCCTCCTTTCCAAGCCCTGTCTGCCTTTGTGTGTCACATGTGCGTGCACACACGCACACACACAACACACACACACGTGCAGCCAGGATATCCGGTAAGGGAGTCCTGCACACACCTGTGGCTGAAAGTGTATGAACTTGGATCTGAAGAAACAAACATGGTCCCCAGCTTAAACATTAGTGCAGCTTTATCAAAGCACCTTCTGCTTTTTGTGCTACGTCCCTTACACTGGCTTTCTTGAGACCCTTTTGTCATTGAGCCCTTCTTCAATAATCTGCACGTAAGAGAGAGGACCAAAACAGATCAACAAATGTGATGGCTGAATGTCCTGCACAGATGTCCGTGGTGTTTGTTACTTTATCTGTTGTTCCAAGTAAAATTCCTGAAGGCTCATGGATTGGTGAATTCCTAAGACGCTGTCTGTAAAGAAAGCTGTAACAGAATGCTTGTCAACCAAGCGCTACTTCGCATCAATCACAGGGATGGCTCTCAGTTGTGAAAGAAATCTTTCACAAAGCCTTAAATTATTTGTTAGAGCTGGAGGCAACAAACCCAGTGTTTTTCCATTCTTTTTTGCAGTGGAATTCTTTTGTGAATAAAATCTTACATAAAACGCAAATATATAAAATGCATAAAAACAGAACTTGGTAAGTGTGGGTTGGTGGGTGGAGGGTGAATTGCTGTAGAAAATAACTTAAAGCAAAATAACAGACACTGACCTGACCAAACTTATTTGGCAAAGAAGTGTGCATTAGTATAGAACCAACAGCAGAATTCTGCACCTCCTACCTAACTCTGTGCAGGCAAGTTCAGAGTTTCACGAAGACCCTGTGTCTAGGGCTTTTGATATTTTTCAGGTAATCATTGTGGAAAATAAGCTGAGCCAAATAGTCATTTTGGAAGTTTCAAGTCCAAGAAACCTTGAGCCATGGCCCCTTTGTTTCCCAGGGCAGAATCTGTTGGTTGACTCCTTGGCAAATGACTATGAGCAGAATGACTTCAGAGTTCGATTATCAAGGTCAGAATTGCAAGATGTGAGTCTGCCTCTTACGAGAGTTGCCTGTGCTTGTGGGAAGGTGAGTCCTGTATGTTCGGATAACAGAGCTGAGAGTCAAAGATGAGAACAGTGACTCTCCTTGATTAGGCACAGTTGCCATGAACCCACTTTGAAATGGAAATTCCAAGTGATGGGAAGAAGCATGCAGATGAGAGGCAGCATGGATGCCTGGTCCACAGCTGGACACCTGGGACCCTAGAGAATCCACAGACGAAGCTGTAAACCTAGAAGAGACCCGAAGTGCTTGCTGTCTACATACGTGCATCTCCAGGGGTGCTGCCAATGAGAGCTGCCGGGGAGGGAGATCAGTCTCTGCTTCACACTGAAGGTTGACTCTTAAGTAAGCTCAGGGGGAATTACTCCATATAGCTGAGACAAGAAAATTCACTCAGCTCAATATTGGACTGAGTTTTGGGGACCAGTGAGGTATACTAGAAAACACACATGCTTCAAAGCTAGAAAGGCTCAGTGTGTATCTCAGCACTATCCCTTTCTAGCTGAGTGACACTGAGACTACTACTTAACCTAGTAAGCTTCGTTTGCCTCGTCTGCAAATAAGGATGATGCCATTTACCTAGTTCACAGCATGTTTGCACAGCTGACTCTGCAGCCCTGCAAAACTGGTCTTGCAACGCCTGCTAGTCAATGAAGAAACCAGGACCCAGGAGGAGCCCCCTTCTCAATCTCACATACCTGGTGAGTGGCCCAGGTGAGTGAGCAGATCTTCACTTCACTCCTGGTCCACGACTTATCCACCATCTCTCTTATCTAATCTGCAGTTGGACAAATGAAAACACAGAGGCTGAGAACTGCATTCAAGAGCAGCTAAGATTCAAATTTACAGAGAAAAACAGTATATTGGTAGTTGCCTGGGGCTGAGGTGGGAGTGGAGATTAACTGTAAGTTGGCACAAGGGATCACATGGGGCCGTGAAAACCTTGTAAAATTGATTTATGGGGACTGTTGTACAACTCTATAAATTTACTAAAAATGCATTGAATTGCACACTGGAAATGTGAAAATTTTATATGTATAATATACTTTGATTGAGCCATTTCAAAAAGCCAAAATTACAAAACACATATTTTCTTAGAAATAACTGTCTATTTTACCAATCATATTTGGAAGTAATTCATATTAGTTTATTTCCTTTAAAATGTGTGCCCTGTAATTACCGCTTTGAAAAAATAGAAGCGTCCACTTTCCTCCACAGTAACCATTCCTTAGCAACACAGTTAATATCGGCTCCATTTTACTTTCCTCATTTGTAACACTACAGTTTGGCAGCCATGAGATTGGTCAATATCAGAAGTACGACTTGTAAACGGCTGGCACGGGGGGGTACATCGTGTGCTCTCACTAATAGCAGGGTTAGAGATCTGGAAACTCCTACGTACCCTAAGATCACAGAATAAGTAATTAGCAGTCTGCATGGCTGTTGTGACAACTAGCTATACCATATGAAGGCACATACCACCCTGTATGGCACTCAATAAATCAAGGCAATTAGCATTTTTATACCCACCCAGGGCTACTGAGTCCACTGGACTTCAGTTGTGCAGCAGAAATCCTCACTCCCATATCTCCAGTCTAGCTGGATGAATGCTAGCCTTTTATTTTTTTATTTCTTGAGACAGGGTCTTGCTCTGTTGTCCAGGTTGAAGTGCAGTGGCACGATCTTGGCTCACTGCCTCTCGGGTTGAAGCAATTCTTGTGCCTCAGCCACCTGAGTAGCTTGGATTACAGGTAAGCGCCACTATGCCTGGCTAATTTTTGTATTTTTAGTAGAGACGGGGTTTCACCACGTTGGTCGGGCTGGTCTTGAACTCCTGGCCTCATGTGATCCGCCTATCTTGACCTCCCAAAGTTCTGGGATTACAGGTGCAAGCCACCGCACCCGGCCAAATACTCGCCTTTTAGAAGGCTACATTCTTGTCGGTAACATATGGGAGTATTCCATCACTAATTCCCGTCAATGAAGGATGAGAAGGAGAAAATTCCAGCAAGGTTGTATTTTGAGGAAGAGTGACACTTGCAGGGCTGCAAACGTGAAGTTTATCGTTGGTGTGTGGTGGTGGCTGATTCCATTCCTTCATTTAATTGTAATTGAAAATGTGAAAAAGCAACTCTTCGTTGTTGTTGTTTAAAGGAGGTGGTTTTGCGGTCTGGGGACCCTGGTGCATTTTTCAGAGCGGCCTGGCCACACGTTGGTCCTGGTTGGCGCCTTTGGCTGGAGCAGCCAGTTTCAATGTTGGTACGTGAGATGGCATATTCCTGCGGCTCTGGAAGACATGAAGTGGGTCTTCAGGGTCTTAGGGCTCACACTGAGAAGCTGTAAGCTTTTCTTTTTCTTGGCTTTGATAGCAATGACCATTGACCCTAACACCAGGAATCCTGCGCCTCCAGTGGAGAGTGAAACCAGGATTAAAGTGGAAAATCTTGGGGGCCCAGGTCACCACATGTACGCTCCAGGAGTGCCTGTTGCATTCCTTCTCTGTGAATGGAGCCTGCTGGGCTGACCATGGAGGTCCTGAGGGAGGGGCTGAGAGCTCACACTGGCTGATTGGATGTCTCTGTTCCAGATTCCTGTGTCCATGAGTCTGGGACATTCTTGCTTCTCACTGTGTTCCATATGGCTGCCCTCTGCCTTTATGGGGACACTCCTGACATTTATTGTCTCCTCTATGCCAGGTACCATGCTGAGCCGCTGCACTTCCGTTAGCTCGCTAGTTTCCACTACAGCCAGCTGAGGTGTGTATGCCTTTCTATCTATTGAGGGTCTCAATAGGGTTGTGTATTCATACATGCAGATACGTGTGTGTGTGTGTGCATATATATACATGAATGTATATTGTGTGTATATGTACACATGAATATCCCACATTGTAACAACTCTACCTACATTATTACCAGAAATTCTCATAAATTGCTCTCCAAAATACAAAGTCAGTGCTCACTGCTTAATGGAAGCTGAGTTCAGCAACTGCTGGCTCCCAACATCCTTGCCAGCCTCTGGCTTCAGTCACTTCAGCGCCTGCCAGGCTGCTGAGGGGACGGGAGAGCCAGCGACCTGTGGTGCTTCTAAAACTCCTAGCAGGATCACAGGAATTTGGTTTTCACCAAACCACCCCCTCCCACTGGCACTGAGATCTTATTCAATACCGCAGTCACCGCCGAGCTGCCTGCTTCTGGAAGTTCAGGTGGAGTCCCTTCTGTCTTGCCCCAAGGATTTTCCACAGTGAGAAACAGGACACTCATCCCTCTGGACTGTCCTCAGTGCTGGGTGCTCCACAGCTGACTGCCTGAGCCCCTAGTGTCACAGGTTATAACAACTACAGTACACACTGGTGGCCATTTGGTCTGGCATGTGCCCTTGGGTGGTGGTTCTGGTTGAATGCTGTATCTGCGACCAGCTGTCCCCTCCAGTGAATCCTTAAGAGAATGCAGTTTACTGATACAGATGTCCTGCGCCCTCGGGGAGGCTGCTGCCCTCTCTTGTAACTACTTTCCTGTAATTCAATTTACCTTTGAAACTTAATGTCAAGTGAGTGATCAGCATCCCATTCCCCTTCTGCCAGAGTTTTCATGGCCTCTGGGAAAATTTTTGCAGCAGAAATGTATTAGGAAAGGAGGCCTGCCCCCTCCAGGGACAGGCGTCATTAGTCCCTAGACACTGAGTGTCCTAGAAAATAATCAACCCTGAACTCCACTCACACGCCTCTTTTGATTCCTAGGCCTTCTGGCCCCCAGACATAGGCTCTCAGTTAGAAAACTTTAGCTCAACGAGGTTAAGTTACTGGCCCAAGACAGTCTGACCTATCAAGGGCTCTGCATCAGCCTGCACTGCTTCTGGGACCAGCTGTGGTTATAAAGAAAAGGAAACCTCAGATGTGTCTGGGGCCGTTGGTACTACCAGGTTCCTGCAGAAGCTGGGGAGCAAGGATCTGAGGGCAAGTTGTTTATGTGGGAAATGATCTCAGAAAGCACCAGTCAAAAACTAGGGAAGACAGAGAAGCAGGGAGAACAAGCGGGGTACATTAATAAGGAGCTTACCACAGGAAGTGCTGGAGACTGCGAAGAATAGATCCTCAAACTCGTGTGTGCATCAGAATCACCTAAAAGGGATACTGAAGCTGACTGCTGGGACCCACCTCAGCGTTTCTGATGAGCAGGTCTGAAGTGGGTAGGGCCTGCCAATCTGCATTTCTTTCAGGTTCCCAGGCGATGCTGATGCTGCCGGCAGGGACGTACTTTGAGAATAACAATGAAGTTCATGCCTCAGAGTGGTCCTGCCTACAGGTAAGGAGTTGCATATTCATCTGCCACTTCTCATCTCTCATTAGCTGAAGGCTGCTCCTGGGGGGGTCACCTCCTTGGCGCCTTGTGTACTCGCCAGAGGAAGCCCTCAGGCCGAGTAACAGACACGCTGTAAGGAGCCACATGGCGTCAGAGAACAAGACAGTCCTGGGGCCACACCACCTGAAGAAACAGTGTATCTTTGTGGCCCAATGTAACACCCTACATTAGGGAGGCAGAAAGAACAGTAAACCATAGTGACAAAAAAAGCACTACTGTCCCAGCTGCTCTTGCACTCACGGCTGTGCGGCCTCAAGCAAATCTCTTACCCGCTCTAAGACCCCAGCTAGATGATTTCCAAGGTCATGCCTGTCTTGAAAATCTCAATTTTCTGTCCAGGAAAGCCTCGTGGCCTGACAATTAAATCCAAGTTACCACATTCAGTCGGAGCCTGTGAAAACGTTCAGCCGTGCCCAGAGCTCTGAGAAAGCACCAGCATTCACATCTGTTGTCCCTGTCCAGTCTCTCTCTGCAGGGTGCCACTTTGCTCAGGCAGGGGTTGCCCCCAGAGTGCCAAGCAGTATGCCCCACTGCCCTCAGGCTCCCTAGGGTGGGCGTCCTGGCTGGAGTCCGCTGGCCCCCAAGCACCAGGCTCACTGCCTTCCTCTGAGTCCTTGGCAGGTATATCAAAAATTAATGAGCCATGTAGTCTCAGTCAAGGAGGGCTATAAAACTATGCATTTTCTTTTAATGAGTTATGCAGTTAAAACAATAAGCTGCTTCAGCTCTTCATTTGGGGTGGGGTGATGCATCAGAGCAGACTGCCTCCTGTTCTCCTGCCTCCCCCACTTTCCCTGAACAGCCTGGCAAGGACCACTGACTGCTTGTTGAGCTTTCGGGGCACCTGGTCATAGAAAGCAAACCTGGGCATTCCCAGGAAAGGGCGGCCGGTATAAAGGACATCCATGAGGCTCACATGCAGAGAAACTAATGTAGTGGGCATCTATGGGTTTATCTTCCAACTAGCTAGATGCCCTTTTGTCAGAAACAGTTCCTAAATTTTCCCTGGAAGTCACACACCTCCCCCTTCTTAATCCCAAAGGTCTGACACAATGAGGCCCACCTAATCCCAGCCTACTCAGCATACTTCCTAACTCCAGTCCAATGACAAACTCGGAAATAGTCACATGACCTAAGTCATCCAATCAGAGACAGGCCCATGACCTAAGGCATCCAATCAGAGACAGGCACATGACCTAAGGCATCTAATCAGAGATAGGCACATGACCTAAGTCATCCAATCAGAGACAGGCACATGACCTAAGGCATCCAATCAGAGACAGGCACATAATCTAAGTCATCCAATCAGAGTTTATCCTGGGACTTCTACGGAGTCAACCAGGAAAGAGACACTTGGTTTATGCCACACCTAGAGCTGTAAGGAAGAACAGGTGAGGTTTCCGGGGGTCTCCCCGAGAGAAAGCCTGCCTGAGAATGAAGGCCATCTGAAAGGCGGCGGAGCCAGGAGCAGAGGAGAGAGGAGAGGTGCTTCTTAGAGACATCCTTCAAGTGCTTTCATCCGGTTGTCCCTGATAACTGTGCCTTCCCTTGGACTTTTCATCACATTATTCCCTGTTCCTGCCACAGCCAGCTGCGTAGCCTTAGGTGAAATCCTGACTCCCACCCCCAAGACGTCCACCTCTGCTGTGACTCTCAGGGGCCTCTTCCAGTGGGGACATTCTACAATTTGAGTCCCAGTGCGATGTCATTTCTCAGAGCGATGGCAGAAAATCCCAGGATTCGATTCTGGGTCCGTTAATTCTCTTGGCACAGCCGTTATCTCTGAAAGGGCCACACCGTCACCGTACTTGACTCATGAAAACTCGGAAGGTGCTTTGGAAAATCTCATAGCATCTCTTCCATTGTCAAGATTTCCCTTACAACTCTGAGTATAAAATCTCATGCTGCCATAAATACCTTTTATGGCTTAACTTGTCTTCAAATCATGGCGTGGAGAGCCAGCAGAGTAGCAGGAATATTTCAGTGAAAAACGGAAAGCCCAGCCCTTCACTGAGCGTCACTGTAAGAGAGGGGTGAGGGACTTGGACTTTTTCCATGCCTACCCTCGTAACGTGGACCCCAGTCTCTCCTGCTCCCTCAAGTAGCAATATCCCCTCCTCCTTCTAGGTTCACTTGCAGATAGCACCTTTCTGAATCTAATCCATGTTCTCCTGCGTAGGACCAGATGTCTTCTTTGTTGGAGGTCCTCTTCTTCTGCCTCAGGAATCCAGAGAGGGAGTAGGGAGGCCAAGGTGATGGGTCCAGCCCTTCAGGGTTATCCTGTGACCTAACCTGCCATATTTGTGTTTCCTTTGTCCCAAGGTAGACCTGGCCACCTTGGTAGACCTGGCTGTATGTGTGTAGGTGTGTACAAGCACATATACATGTGTGGTTCTTTTTACTAAGAGACCTGAGCACAGTACCTGAAGACCTTCCCACACTACCAGAAGGTTAGAAGAAAGGTATAGGTCAGGGTCACATTTCTCATCAAAGTGCCATCTGTTTGTAAGCATGCGATTGGTTGCCACCTGGATGGGAAGTTACTTCGTTCCTCCTGCCCCATGAAAGTGGCTGAAAGCTCCTTGCCTGACCTGCTGCCAAGCTCTCTTGGGTCTCCCAAGTTTTGTGATGACAGGTCCCTGTGCCAGGTCACCCTTGTTAGTTCCGTAACATTTAAAACAGGATTGCACCCCAGGTCACACTTCCTTTCAAAACATGTGTCACCCTAACCACATGGAACACTGATGGACACCGGGTTTGACCACATTTTTATATCCAAGCTCTGATTTTAAATACGAACTAAAGAGTTATTAATGTATGGAAATTTGAGGACCCCCAAAATCACTTTTTCCCTTTTTTGTAATTTGACCTTTAGTCTCTTTCAAATTTTTTTTTCCTCTAAATCTTGAAAGATTTTCTAAGTTCATGTTAACTTAACATGTTTAATAACTATATGCCCCTTTTCTCTTTTGGCAGGGAAGAAAGCTTCTGAGTGTCCCAAGCTCGTTGTCCTATGTTTAGAGTCTTCTCCATCACTTTATTTCTCACAATAGAAGCCGATAAAACAAGCAGGTAGGCACAGGCAGGTGGTCAGGCTTGGTCACTCAAACCCATACTCTCTAGACTTTCCGTTGGAAGTTAGTGACCCAAAGAAGCAGAAACAGAGGAAAATTTCTTTGGATGATGGTGGGGGTGGTGTGAACACAGAATTCAGAACCCAGTGGCCTGTTCACAGTAACAGGAGCATCCCCCATTACACACCTGCTTCTGCGGCACAAGATTGGCTGTGGTTCTGATGGTGAAGCCACCATCGATCCACATACAACCCAAGCCTGAGGCTCTAGAGGTCTCAGGGATCCTGCCAGCTACCCAGCATTCCTCCAGTGAATTTCTTTTCCTGGTCATATCACTCAGAGTCCATTTCTGTTATCTGCACCGAAGAGCAGAGGTAGTGAACCTGCTACTGCTTTCTCTTCCTGCCTCCCTCAAAAAAAAAAAAAAAAAAAAAAAATTCCTTCTGTCCACTGCTGGCAGAGCTCTTCATGCTGGTTCATGTTTCCCGAGGCAGCACACATGTCCTCAGCATCCCCTCCAGGGTCCCACCATACCCAGACACATCTCACATCATGCCAAATTAGGAGCACTTACCTGTCTGTTTTGTGTCCAGAAGTATCACCCAAGTAGGTCACTGATAGAGAAGAGATGACACCTTCTACCCCATCCCCCCCACAAACTCAACCTGCCCTGCCAGACTTTTCTCTGTCAGACTGAACTGGGGGGAGCAAGGCATCTGTGTCAAGTTGGTAGAATCATCTGTACTTTATAGCAACCCAAAGAGAAACAGAAGTGGCTTGGCTTACAGACCTAAGAACTCTGCCCAGAGGCCTTGTGTCCTGAAATGGGTCCAGCTTACTCACAACCCAACAGTATTCAAGCCAAAAGAGTCCCATGAGATCCTCTCATTATATTTTTGGGCAAGTGAGACCTACCGGGAAAGAGGTTTACTCTGAGTCACATGTCAAGTTAGCAGCTGCTGCTTTTAGATCTCTGCACATCCTCAGCCCAGTTGCACACTTACCAAACCCTATCCACCCACCAAAAATCTTTTCCTATTCTTCAAGACTTCCTTTTCCTCCATTTAAACAGATCTATCAGTTACGTTCTCTTCTTTCCAGGGGCCAAACACATATCTTTTCATAAAAATAATTTTTCAATTAAAAAAATCTTTACTAGGGATGATCACATGTGTTTTTCTTTCTTATCAGCCTTTGTGTATTATTTTAGGACCTGATCAAAGCTTTAACTTTTCCAAGGAAGGAGCAAGAATGGATCTTCTAACCCAATTTCTTCCGGATTGGGAAGAGTGTCCAGAGTCAGTAAAGGAGGCTTAGCCACTGCAGAAGCCTGGGAGTTCCACTAACCACTGAGCCTCACCAATCCAAAGACCCAGTAAGCATTAATCAGATCCATGTAGAGAGACGGGTTTGATCATCCAAGCTAAGAACCATCTGCTGTGGGTCTAGAACTCTCTGAGGGTAGTAACTGCTTCTGATTCTTCAGAGAAATTTCAGGAGCCTTAGGATAAAGAAGGGATGGAATGGTAGGAGGGAATGAAGAGGCAGGCTAAAAGCCCTTGGCTTGTTCTTTTGGCATCTGGAAAGCACGCTACAGCAGTGGTCCTCTGCAAGATAAGAGCTGGGACACAAATGAGAATCTTATGTGGGCAGGGCAAGGACTCCTAAATGTTCCTGATGCACAGGCATCTCACCCTCCCATGAGAACCACCACTCTGTGGTATTGGCCATATCTAAGAGTCAAAATTCTTCACTCTTTTCTTGAACTGTTCAACTCATGAACAGATGAGTCCAGGGAAGACTGTCCAGGGCTATGAACCAATTCACTTTCTTAGCTAAGAATGAAAAGGTATCTCCGTCCACCCAACTTGCAGTTGATCTTTCCGCTTGCTTTGGAGAGTTTCAGTGGGAAACTCAATGCCCAAATTACTGGTTAATGTATTGTTTGAGTTCCACCTACTCCCACAGAGGACTCAAAAGAACTTATAATAAAAGTACACACGGTAGTTTGGGAAGACTGCAATAAAGATAAGAAAGAGACTGGGCATTATGTGGACAAAGAGGATCATTGTTTCATTTACTAAGGAAGAGAGTTCCTTCAACTAAGTAGTACTTAGGAGCTTTGAGCTTCCTGAGATGCGGGTAAAAGTGAAACCTTATGGGTCCTTTAGAGCCTTATTGATCAAAAGATGTTTTATTAAGAGAGATAAGCTTTAAAAGACCAATAAATACAGAAACAGCTGATTCTTTTAAATGATGGCATAGTCTATAGTATGGATGGCCCATAATTTATTCAGTCAGTCACCTACTGATGGCTTTCAAGTCATTTCAAGTTTTGCTTATTTTTTCTTTCTGGACCATTCAAGCCACACTTCAGTATCTACAATGCATTATCAAAAGAGAAACGTTAGAAGCAGAAACATTTATTGACTCCATTTTTAAACAATGGGCATAAAAATTTTACATATATGTATATGAGTTTGTAAATGTGTGTATGGCCTGCAGAAAGATGTGAAAGGAAACGCCATGATTGCCAATATTTGTTATCCAGTAGAATTAGGGTCGATCATAAGCAACGGGGACTGGAACAAGAGGTGACATAAACAAGAGAGAAGCTCATTTCTCCATATGTAAAAGAAGCCTGGAGGCAGGCCGTCCAGTAGAGTGGCTCTACAAAGTCACCAGGGACAGACCTTCTTCAGAGTCATCACTCCAAAGTCCCGTGATATGGCCCTCATCCTAATGGCCTGGCTATTTTCGTCCAAGATGGTTGCTACAGTTCAGCCATCATATTGACATTCAAGGAAGCAAGAGGGACGAAAAGATGCCAGAAAGGCTTGCTTTTAAAGGAGGTCCCACGTGACAATTCCACTTACATTTCATTGGCCAGAATGTAGAATGATGACCACATGATATTGCAAAGGAAGCTGAGAAATGTAGTTTTTTATTTGGGAAGCAACATACCAGCTAAAAACACAGGGTTTGTTAAACTAAGATGAAGAGACAAAATAGATACTGAGAAGTCTTCAGCAATCTCTACAATAGTTAATTTGAAGCATGAATAAAATAAGTGACATTGTCAGAAAGGGGAGGAATGGAGAGGCAAGCAGGTGGAAACGGTTAAACTTTTTTCACTATATGTGTTACTTTGTATTACTTCGTTAGTTATACTGAGTAATATTTTTAAAGTAACTTTGGGAAACTTTACAATTTTTTATATGTTTTATATTTCTAACTTTTTGGGTACATAGTAGGTGGATATATTTATAGGGTACATGAGATGTTTTGGTACAAGCATGTAATGTGTAATAAACACATCATGGAAAATGGGGTATCCATCACCTCAAGTATTTATCCTTTGTGCAACAAACAATCTAAGTCTTCTAGTTATTTTAAAATGTACAATTAGGTTATTATTACACTATAGTTATCTTGTTGTGCTACCAAATACTAGGTCTTATTTATTCTTTCTAATTTTTGTATCCATTAACCAACCCCACCTCTACCCATCCCAGCCTCTAGTAACCATGCTTCTACTCTCCATAAGTTCAACTGTTTTGATTTTTTTGATCCCACAAATAAGTGAAAACATGCAATGTTTGTCTTTCTGTGCCTGGCTTATTTCACTTAATATAATGATCTGCAGTTCCATCCATGTTGCTGCAAATAACAGAATCACATTCTTTTTTATGGCTGAATAGTACTCCATTGTGCATGAATATGACATTTTCTTTACACACTCATCTGTTGGACACTTAGGTTGTTTCAAAAATTTTGGCTTTTGTGAACAGTGCGGCAACAAAGAGGAGTGCAGATATCCTTTTCATATACTGATTTCCTTTTAGTTATGATTCCAGCAGTGGGACTGCTATGTCATAGAGTAGCTCAATTTTTAGTTTTCTGAGGAACCTCCAAACTATTCTACATAGTGGTTTTGCTAATTTACATTCCCACCAACAGTGTATGAGAGTTCCTTTTCCTCCACATCCTCGCCAGCATTTGTTACCCTGTCTTTTGGATATAAGCCATTTTAACAAGGGTGATATATCTCCCTGTAGTTTAGATCTGCATTTCTCTGATGATCAGTGATGTTGAGCACCTTTTTATGTGCCTGTTTTCCATTTGAAGTGTCTTATTTAAATATTTTGCCCATCTTCTATTGGATTATTAGATTTTTTATTGTAGAGTTGTTTGACCTTCTTATATATTCTGGTTACTAATCCCTTGTCTGATAGTTTGCAAATATTTTCTTCCATTCTGTGGGCTGCCTCTTCGCTTTGTTGATTGTATCCTTTGCTGTATAAAAGCTTTTAAATTTGATGTGATCGCATTTGTCCATTTTTGCTTTGATTGCCTATGTTTATGGGGTATTGCTCAAGAAATTTTTGCATAGACTAGTGTTCTGGAGAGTTGCCCCAGTGTTTTTTTATAACAGTTTCACAGTTTGAAGTCTTAGGTTTAAGTTTTCAGCCCATGTTTATTTGACTTTTGTATATGGTGAGACATATGGGGTCTAGTTTCATTCTTCTGCATATGGATATCCAGTTTTCCCAGCACCATTTATTGAAGAGACTGTCTTTTCCCCAGTGTATGTTCTTGGTACCTTTGTTGAAAATGAGTTCACTATAAGCGTGTGGATTTGTTTCTGGATTCCCTATTCTGTTCCATACGGTCTATATGTCTGCTTTTATGCCAGTACCATGCTGTTTTGGTTACTGTAGCTCTGTAGTATAATTTGAAGTCAGGTAATTTGATTCCTCCAGTTTTGCTCTTTTTGCTTAGCATCGTTTTGGCCATTCTGGGTCTTTTGGGGTTCTATATAAATATTAGGATTGTTTTTTCTATTTCTGTGAAGAATGTCATTGGTATTTTGATAGGAATTATATTGAGTCTATAGATCACTTTGGGTAGTTATGGACATTTTAGCAATATTGATTCTTCCAATCCATGAATATGAAATATTTTTCCATATTTTTGGTGTCCTCTTCAATTTCTTTCTCAGTGTTTTATAGTTTTCTTTTCCTTTCTGTTCTTTTCTCTTTTTTTGAGACAGAGTTTCACTCTTATTGCCCAAGCTACAGTGCAATGCCATGATCTTGGCTCACCACAACCTCCACCTCTTGGTTTCAGGTGATTCTCCTTCCTCAGCCTCCTGAATAGCTGAGATTACAGGCATGTGCCACCACATCCAGTGAATTTTTGTATTTTTGGTAGAGACAGGGTTTCTCCATGTTGGTCAGGGTGGTCTCAAACTCCCAACCTCAGGTGATCCATCTGCCCCGACCTCTCAAAGTGCTAGGATTACAGGCGTGAGTCACCATGCCTAGCTATAGTTTTCATTATAGAGATCTTTCACTTTTTTGGTTAAATTAATTGCTAGGCATTTATTTGTATTTGTGACTATTGTAGATGGGATTACTTTTTAAAGTTTTTTTTTCAGATCCTTTGCTCTTGGCATATAGAAACGCTACTGATTTTGTGTGTTGATATTGTTTGCCACAACCTTACTGAATTTGTTTATCAGTTCTTTGTGGAGTAAGGTCCTTCCAAATATAAGATCATATCATCTGTAAACAAGGATAATTTGACTTATTCCCTTCCAATTTGGATTCCCTTTATTTCTTCTCTTGTCTAATTGCTCTAGCTAGGACTTCCAGTACTCTGTTGAGTAACAGTGGTGAAAGTGAGCATCCTTTGTTGTGTTCCAGATCTTAGAGAAAAGGCTTTCAGTTCTTCCCCATTAAGTGTGATACTAGCTGTGAGTCTGTCATATATGACTTTTGTTATGTTGAAGTATGTTCCTTCTATAGCCAGTTTTTTGAGGGTTTTATCATGAAGCAATACTGAATTTTATCAAATGCCTTTTCAGTATTAATTGACATGATCATATGGTTTTTGTCCTTCACTCTACTGATGTGATGTATTACATCGACTGGTTTGTGGATGTTGTACCATTCTTGCACCCCAGGGATAAAGCTCACTTGGTCATGATAAATGATGTTTTTATTGTATTGTTGAATTCAGTTTGCTAGTATTTTGTTGAGGATTTTCACATCAATATTCATCAGAGGCATTTGGCCCCGTTTCCTTTTTTTGATGCATCTTTGTCTGGTTTTGGTATCAGGGTAGTACTGGCCTTACAGAATGAGTTTAGAAGCATTCCCTCCTCCTCTGTTTGTTGGTATAGTTGGAGCAGGATTGGTATTATTTCTTCCTTAAATGTTTGGTAGAATGCAGCAGTGAAGCCACTGGCTTTTCTTACGAGGAGACTTTTAATTATGGTTTCCATTTCTTTACTTGTTATTGAACTGTTCAGGCTTTGGATTTCTTCATGGTTGCATCTCGGCTGGTCACATGTGTCTAGAATTTGTCCATTTTGTCTAGATTTTCCAATTTATTGCCATAGGGTTGATCCTATGGCATCATTCGTAATGTCTCCTTTTTCATCTCTCATTTTTTTTTTATTTGTATCTTCTCTCTTTTTCTCATAGTCTGGCTAAAGGTTTGCCAATTTTGTTTAACTTTTCAAAAACCAACTTTTGTTTCATTGATCTTTTGTACTGTTTTCTTCATTTGAATTTCACTTATTTGTGCTCTGATCTCTACTATTGCTTTTCTTCTACTAGTTTGGGGTTTGGTTTGCTCTTGCTTTCCTAGTTCTTTAAGATGCATCGTTATGTTGTTTATTTGAAGTTTTTCTTCTTTTATGATGTAGGCACTTCGAGCTATAAACTTCCCTCTTAGTACTTCTTTTGCTGTATCCTATAGGCTTTGATATATTGTGTTTCCTTTATCATTTGCTTTAAGAAATTTTTCAATTTCCTTCTTAATTGCTTCATTGACCCACTGATCATTCAGCAGTATATTGTTTAATTTCCATGTATTTGTATAGTTTCCAAAATTTTTCTTGTGTTTTATTTCTCATTTTATTTCATTGTTATCAGAGAAGATACCCGATATTATTTTGATTTAAAATGTTTGAAGACTTGTTTTGTGACCTAACATGTGGTCGACCCTTGAGAATGACCCATGTGCTGGGGAAAAGAATGTGTATTCCACGATCACTGAGTATGTTCTGTAAATACATACTGGATCTATTTGGTCTACAGTGCAGATTAAGCCTGATGTTTATTGATTTTCTATCTGGACAATCTGTCCAGTGCTGAAAACAGGCGATGAAGTCTTCAGCTATTATTGTATTGGAGTCTCTCTCTCTCTTTAGTGCTAACAACATTTGTTCTATATATCTGGGTGCTCCAGTGCTGGGTGTATATATACTTACAATTTCTATATCCTCTTTCTGAATGAACCCCTTTATCATTATATGGAGACCTTCTTTGGCTCTTATGATTTTTGTCTTAAAATCCATTTTGTCTGATACGAGTATAGCTACTCCTGCTCTTTTTTGGTTTCTATGGACATAGAGTATCTTTTTCCATCCCTTTATTTTCAGTCTATGTGTGTCTTTATAGGTGAAGTGTGTTTTTTGTAGGCAACAGATAAATAGATCTGTTTTTTAATCAATTCAGTCATCCTGTTGGTTAAAAACATTTTTAATACGCATGATAGGGACAATTTTCCACAGATCTTTATATAAAACCCATGGAACAGCTTGATAAGCCAACAGCTCCCTCAGGCTTAAAAAGGCGGGAGAGTTAAAAATGAAGGGCTGAGATCCTTTTAGGATCCTCATGGGAACCTTCTACTGAGGCACAAACGCAGATGGAGAGGCTGGTCATGAAAGGACCTGAAGTTTGGAGCAGAACAGAATGCAGGGAGGAAAACACTGGCTACTCAGAATCTGAACTCAAAACTTCTCGGGACCGATTTGTCTTTCCTCACCTACAGGTTCCATGAAGATAAGCAGAGCAGGAGAAGTCCTTTAAAACAAACTGGAAAATACAGAGCCTGGGAATGCGGTGGCACCAGGTTCAAAGTTCATCACCAAATCTCATGCATGTCCCAGAGAAAACAAGTCAGATGGACATGTTTGACTCAACTCCCCACTTTACAGCTGAGAGCAGTCTAGGCTGTGAAGGGTTTCACCCAAAGGCCCCAGCTGTTGGCAGTAGAACCTGTGTTAGAACTCAGACAACTTGATTCCCAGACAGTGCCCTCCTCGCTGCTCTGCTCCACAGTCCCCTTTCCTCACAACAATCCCCAAGAACATTTCCATGGAGAGAAGCAAGGACACTCATTCTTGGGTTCTTGTTCTGAAAACTGTGACTTCCCTATGGGTGCTGGGAGTCCAAAGTGGAACCAGAAGCCAACTGGTGTTCTCCTGCTGGTTCCCATTCAGGTGCTCCACTCCCCAAAAGATAACAGAGTATGTAGTAACTCGGGGTTCCAGAAACAACCCTTTATTAATTTCCTAAGGCTGCTGCAACAAAGTACCACAAATGAAATACGTCAAAGCCATCAACTTTCTCACTGCTCTGTGGGCTCAAAGCCTGAGGTCAAGATGCCAGCTGAGCTGTGCTCCTTCTGAGACACTGACAGAACCCTTCCTCGCTTTTCCTAGCTTCTGGTAGTGACTGCCAGCCCTTGGCGTTTCTGTGCTTTGCGGCTGTGTCACTCCAGTCTCTGCCTCTCTCATCACATAGGGCTCTCCCTGAATGTCTCTGTTCTCCTCTTTAACAAGGACACTAGTCATACTGAATTAAGGACCTGGACCAATTTAGTAGGATCTCATCCTAATTTACATCTTAATTACATCTGCAAAGACCCTAGTTCCAAATATGGTCACATTTAGAGGTGCCAGGGTTACAAATTCAACATATCTTTTGTGGAGGCCATAATATAACTCATATCAACCCCCTTTAGGTTCTTCCCCAAAAGCTTTCTGGGCCCGCAGCATCTCAGTCAAGCAGGCCGCATATTAGTTCTTTCTCACACTGCTAATAAGGACATACCTGAGACTGGGTGATTTATAAAGGAGAGAGGTGTGATTGACTCACAGTTCAGCATGGCTGGGGAGGCCTCAGGAAACCTACAATCATGGTGGAAGGAGAAGCAAACACATTCTTCACACAGTGGCAGAAAGGAGGAGTGCCGAGCGAAAGGTGGAAAGGCACCTTCTAAAACCATCAGATCTCCTGAGTGTTACTTACTGTCACAAGGAGAGCAGCATGGGAGTAACCTCCCTTACGATTCAACTACTTCCCACTGGGATCCCCCCCTCCACCACACATGGGGATTACGAGAGCTACAAGTCAGAATGAGATTTGGGACACAGCCAAACTATGTCAGCCACCAAGGGAATCACACTTGAAAGGAGGCCACCATAGGTATAACTATAAACAGAAATACTTACAATTTTGATGTTAATAATGAAAAAAATGAAAGGTAGACTGTTGCAAGAGTGCCGCACTCCCAAGCACGGAGCCCCAGGGCTGTCACCCAGGGATGGACATGACCCCTTCCTCAAGGTTGTCCAAGAAACACCAACAGCCTTGTCAAGGTGCACAGGATCCTTCTTGCAGGCAGGGGCAGGGCAGGGATGGTGTCTCCTTGCTGTGAACAGAGTCCCTCTAGCTGTCTTGGTACAGAGGGTAGAGCTACCCAGCCCTGGCAACCCTGAGGGGTGAGGAAGAGGATGAGGGCAGATCAGGGAGTGAGGGGATTCCCCCAAGCAGCAGAGCATATAGTTTGAGGGGCTAGAGTGAGAACTCACATGCCCTGAGTCTTGGGTAGTGGTCAGATTAGACACAGCATGGGTTGTACTCCCAGCCAACCTGAGTGCATGTCTTTCCCCAGCGCTGGGCCTCAGTTTCCTTCCCTTCCAACTAAAGGAGTTTGGTCTCTAAGGTCCCTTCACAATTCAGTAGTTCTGAGCTCAGAGTAAAAGCAGGAGTCTCTTGGGGGGGATGTTTTCAGTGGGTTTTGCTAGAAGCAGAGATAGAGACCAGGATTCTGGTGCACGGGAAGGAGAGAAGCAGGACAGAAAGGGAAGGGGCCAAACACATCTGCTCTCAATAAATCCAGCCATGCCTTGAGCCTACGGGGGCTTTGGAACATAAATCCCACCACAGAGGCAGTTAAGGGCTTTTTACCCCTTTAACATCAGTAAGTCTGTCTCTGTGGGCTGCCTTAGATGAGGGTGTGCATACCTTCTGGGTGAGGTGGCCCAAGGGTAATTCTCCAGAGAAGGGGGGTTGCTATGAGTCATCACAGCCCCTCACAGTAGCTGGGGGAGGAGAACCACAGCCGTCGTTGCCAGGGAAAGGCAAACACTAATTCTCTCAGGCCTCCACCTAGAAGAGGCTCTGCTTTCCGCAAAGCCCTCCCCATTCACTCAACTTACATTATGGAGCCCCTGTTACCTGCTAGGCACTGTTCTGGGTGTTGGAATATAATGCTTGCCTTCCCTGAAATCATAGCAAACAGTGTGATTATGGTACTTCTCAAGAACAGCTGGATTCCTACTGTAGCGAGACCCTGCCCATGGAGAAGCCGTGCTGGGAAGCATCTACAGGGCTGGGGAGGAAGAGAGGAGGAGCCGCGCAGGTTTGCACATGTTGGGTCATGAAGTGCCCGCAGCACGTTCCAGCAGAGAGGCAGGAGCCATACTGGTACAATTTGGAGGCGACTCTGGCTCCACTCTCCAGGAGTCTGGCCAGGAAACCTGCTGTGCGGCCAACCGTAGCCTCCATATGTTTGAGCAAATTCCACTTGGCAGGTGGAGAAGGAACATTTGCTGGGCAGGCAGTCCTTTGCCTTCCAAGCCTCACGTGCCTCCCCTCTCACCTTTTAACTTGCATCTCTACTCATCTCTGCTGCCCCTACCACAACGGGAGCTTCTCCAAAGGGCCGGGGTGCTCACACTCGGCCAGCCTAGGGCCAGCCTTCACGCCCTGAGAGGTTGGAGAGGAGGCAGTGTGTGGTGGGGACTGCGAGCCTCAGAAGCTGGGCCAGATCTGGATCCCGCCAGGGGGTCCACGTCCAGCAGTGAGGGAGGGGCCCCAACAGAGGAGGACCACACCCACGCGAAGCCAGAAGGAAGTTAAAACCGCTTGTTTTATGTTCCTTTTTCAAAGTTCAAAGTGATACCTTATCATAGAATGATAAAGGGGATGCTTCGAGAAGCAGAGAAAGTGGCCTACAGCCAGCATCATGTTAGTGGGAGGTGGACAGGCCCGGGGACTGGAGCAGATGCCCCACATGAAGCACCCACCAGCATGAAAACAAGGCGCCCTTGCTGGGAAAATGAGGCGCGGTCTCGTGGGCTCATGCATTGCAACAATTTCAATTGCAAAGTGAATGTGTGGATGGCTCCGAGCCAAAGTATCAGCGCCAGCCAGCTCCCACGAGCTCACAGCTGTTTCTCCCCGCCTCCCCCTCTGTACACACACGTAAAATGTATGTGTATCTACATGTAGGTGTCTATTCCATCTTGCAGAGAAATGCCCAACAGCAAGACTCCTACATGGTCACTGGTGTGTATTTTAAAACTGTTTTGTCTTCCCAGAGAAAAACAAAAGACAAGACAGAAAAAGGATACGGCACTGGCCCCTGAATTAACATTTACCGGGCACTTAACATGTTCCAGGCACTATGCCAAGCCCTTTCCTTGCATGATCTCAGCCCCGCAACGACCCCCGTTAGAAGGCTTATCTGCATTCCCCCTTTTACAGACAAAGAACTTGGAACACAGAGAAGGGGTCTAACTTCTCTGAGATAACAAGGCCAATATGTGGGCGATTCTGGGACCCGTCTCTGACCACTTCAGGACAGACACAGATTCCAATATGGCCCTGCCTCACACCGGCAGTCTTCAGAAAACAGCTTTCACAAGTGAAGTCCAGGAGTTAACAGAAGGGAAGGGCTGGGGCAGAGAGGGAGTGAGGATGGAGAAGGTGGAGAGGAAAAATGACTCCAGAAAAATGAAGCCAAGCTGAGGGACTGCAGCCAGCCAGACAAGTAAGCTCTAAGCTTCCTGGGAATGGACGCAAAGGAGGGAAAGCAGGGAGGGGCCCCGCCCTCACCTAATCAGAGCATCGGAATCCAACGGGCCACAAAACAGGCTTTCCCAGCCCCAGTTCCGGGGAATCCATGGATTTGTCCTGGAGTCTTCCTTACTTAAGAAGCATGATTCAAAGCCACTGTTGTTGAGAAGGAGGAAGAGAACAAAGGTGGCTTGTTATGGCTGGCGTCAGCCCATTTGGGCCACTGTAACAAATTATCATAGACTGGGTGGCTTAAACAAGCACCGTTTATTTCCCACAGTTTTGAAGCTAGGAAGTCTGAGGCCAAGGTGCCGGCAGGTGTGGTGTGTGGTGAGCCCTACTTCCTGGTTTGCAGATGGCCATCGTCTCACTGTATACTGGCATGGCAGAGAGCAGAGGGGGAGCGCGCACTCTCATGTCTTTTCTAACTAACCTTATTTGTAAGGGCTCTGCCCTCATGACCTAATAACTCCCACAGCCAACCCTCCTAAAACCATTGCACTGGGGGTTAGGATTATCAACATACAAATTTGGAGGAAACACAAGCAGTCCATAATGGTTGGTGTTTGTCAAGAAAGCCTACCTTCTTCAGGTACGTTCGTGAAAGACTGGGGAGCTCAAAGTGGCTAGTGCCTGAGGCTGCAATTCATGAGCTCTCCATGGACATACATGTCCACACGCTTGTCTTCCACTGGAACAAGACAGCAACTTACCATCCTCCCACCTCCCTCCAATCTCTCCCCCTTCTCCAGCCCACACCAACACCGCTGCAACGCTGGTGTGGCCTGGCATCTTAGGTCCGTGACGTTACAGACAAGTGCTCAGGTCAGTACTTACCTAGGCAGCCACAAACCGTACTGGGCTATTTCTTCAGCTTTACCCCTCCCACATCTCCCTGCTTCCTCCTGGAGACCCCTTCTCAGATCTTTTCAGGAAGAGACTTTACATGGGATGTGTCTGTGACTTTGTATCTCTGGGAATGCCTTTTTTTTTTCTTTCACATTTAAATGGCTATATATATATATGTTCTAGATGTGCTGGTATTTTCCTTCCACACTCTGCAGACATCACTCCATGATCTTCCTGATTTCCAGATGGCCATTGAGGAGTTTAGTATCTATTTTAAATGGACTCTCTTGTATGGATCTGCTTTCTGCCTCTGGAAACTTCCGTCTTTGACATGTTTAAATGTGAATATAACACATCTAAGGGCGTGTGTGCGCCTAACTCTGTCCTATGTGGTGCACCATGCACTCTTCTAATCAGAGGCCTCAATTATGTCATTAAATCTGGAAAATCCCCAGTCATTAGTTCCTCAAATATTTATTCTCTCCCCTCCATAGACTCATTTCTCTCTTGCTGGGAGTTTTAGAAAAAAAAAAGTCAGCCTCTGATTCTACCCACCACGTTGTTTTCTCTCATTTTCTCCCATCTCCACGCCTTTCCGGTACCTTCTGTGGGGCGAACGCCCCACGTCTATCTGCTGAATTCCCTATGTTCTTCCACTCGTCCACTGAGGGCTCTATTGTAACGATTCTACTTTTGTCTCTGTTACCTCCAGTTAGTCTTCTTTATTACCGCTTATTCCTACTTCCTGATCTCCCTGAGGATATTTATGATGTTTATTTTAAATTGTTCCATGATTTCTGTCCTCCTGCACAAGCCGCTCCTTTTGTTGGGTGTCTTAACAGCACACGCACTCCTCTCAGATGTCTCCCTCAGAGTACCTACGCTGCCCCCCTTGGGATTGTCAGCTGACAGCTTGAACTGCCGCCTGGCTGCGAATGGACAAGTCACCAGTGCTCCTCCAGGGTACCTCTGCAGGGTAGCGTCTGTACAGCACACTCTGGGCTCAACCCCCAGGCAAGCCCCCGAGACAGGACCACCCTCTGCTGAAATGCACGGCCCTCAGGGCTGGGCTGTGGGAGTGAGGCTGGCTAAATCACCTGTCAGGTTACCAGTCACTGCTCTGATGTCACTCCAGAATCTCCCTCTGGCAGGATCCCTTCCCGCCCTGTGGGAGAGGGATCCAGTGGGCAATCTTCCACCCAGGAAATGTGGGAGAAAAAGGGAACTTCTGGAAAGCGACCTGTGGCCCCAGCCCTGACGCTGTTACCCTACGCAGGGACCCTTCCACCTTCCCTGTTCCAGGGTTTTCTCTAGTGTCTGTGTTGGTTCCTGAAATCCAGCCACTTCCTTTTTGTACCCGTGGCATTTCTGGGTTTGGGCATGAAGACAGCAGCCCATGCTGGTTCAGAACCTCCTCCATTTCCGAGGACCCACTTTCATGCATAAGCGTGACCCTGCCCTCCAGGTCCTTCTCGGAGAACAGCCGGCTGGAGCTACCCAGCCTCCACCCAAGGCCCCCCAGAACAAGAGACTTTTATGGAAGCAGGCTGGAACTTCCCCAGGGTTTCTGACATATGTGAATGTGCCTAGAGCACAGGGTGCCAGTGAGGACATAAACCAGCCCATGGAGGAAAGCCGTGACCACACGTGCAATGACGGGGAACAGCTCTCCAAAGCCACATGAGAATTTCAGGGACCAGCTGCAGCCCTGTGATCTTCCTAGGCAGAGACACATCAAGATTCCTAGGTGACCCACAGCTGACCCCTAAAGCCTTGCTTTCTCCTGCAGATAGGGACAGAGAGCACCAATGAGCTGCCTACAATCATGCTTCATCCTAGCCTTTTCTCGTAGCTTTCTGAATAGGTGGAAGCTCGTGTGAAGCTGAACTACAAACAAATGCCCTTTGGGCACTCGAAAAATCACTCCTTAAGGAGTTAAGAGGAGCAGGCAGCTACTTCATGCTGGCCATGCAGACTTTCTGGGAACTTTTTCAAATAAGTTTCTTCCTCCTCAAAGTTTAGGTTAGGAATGGCAGCCCGGAAGGGTCTGTGGATGCTCAGGCAGGGGTGGAGGGTCTGTGTGCTCTAGGTCCTGATTTTCCCGTTTACTGCTCTGAGCCTTTCCTTTCTCTGTGCCTCTCTCCCTCATCTGCGAAATGGGGATTATAAGCCCTGCATGGAAGGAAGGCTTGTAGACTTGAGGGGTGTTATCTCAGGCAGAGTCCCTCTGGGGTGGCCTCTGCCTGATCCCATGGGGAGCTCTGGAGTGTAAGTTACATCTCAGAGTCGTCCTGACCCAGAGACAAGAGAACTGCGCTCTCATTTTCCTGTACTAATGAATCATTGGCTCAGGGCCACTCCAGAGGGCTGTAAATTCCCAGACCTTTCCAGCTTTCCATTAGTGTGGGCAAGGACAGCTCTACTAGCCCAGCTGCATGTGCTGGCCACTGAAAATGAAAGAGCACCGAAGCCATGGCAAGGGGATCTGATGGGCCCTGGACGGGGCGTCAGCTGCAGGTGCTGGCCACTGAAAATGAAAGAGCACCGAAGCCATGGCAAGGGGATCTGATGGGCCCTGGATGGGGCGTCAGCTGCAGGTGCTGGCCACTGAAAATGAGAGAGCACTGAAGCCATGGCAAGGGGATCTGATGGGCCCTGGATGGGGCATCAACATCATCTGCTATCAACTGCAGATAAACTTTCATTTTAATAACAGGTTCTGCTGCTTTAAAAAAGTTTGAATACTGCTGGATGAAAGAATCTCAGGGGTTTTGTCTGGTTTTTGTTTAACTTTCAGCTGTGAAAGTCTCTAATTCTTCAACATGGAACTGCAGATCACGTGATTTTGGGGACTGGGTGCTCAATTATCCCATTAGAACTGAAAATAGTTCCTAAATCACACCGTAAGAGTGCCTGAAGCAAAGACCCAACCATAGCTGGTTGCAGCAATTTCCAGCTCAGGAAGATCTAGTCAAAAAAATGTAAGAATCACTGAATCTATCCACCAGAGACGACACACAGAAACGTAGGCATTGCAGCTGCTCCCCACCCCCACCCCCATAATTCTTTCCTTCTCTGGAGATTCTGGCTAACAATAGAAAGTGAGTAGGTGTTGGTTCCCAGGTTGCAAAAGTTTCTTCATTGATGGTATATATTTTTACTTCATTTCCATTCAATAATTCTTCAGAATAACTCTTAAGATGTACAAAAATGAGAAATGAAGATGAAATTGTGAGATGTTAGAAGTATCTAGTCCTCTCTCACTCTGGGTAAAACTTGGAGGTTGGGGTAAATTTTCTTAATCCTTTAAAGGATGAAATTAATATATGGGGAAGTCCCCTAAACCATCACAATATTTACCTTAAGTTTAAAAGTATTTAGTGAGTTTACCATCCCATGTCTGTTTATTCCTTAGGTCATAGCACATGACACAGTCATGTTTCCTCAGGAAAAAAGAGGAACTTCAGAGCCAACATTGGAAATATCTTGTTTTTAGTTCTCTGGAAACATTTCATCATGGGCAAATAGAATGATTTAGAGGAGTTTGTTCATTTTGACTGTGCGTGAAAAAGTAAGTCTACATTTTCTTAATTTCCAACAGAAGAAAATACATGAAACATGTAATGGAATGTCAAAACAAATCCATCTCCTGCTCCAGCTCGTAAACACTGTACTTTGTGTAAGCAACAGCAAAAACTCATGAAAAGTGAGATCTTCATGATGCTAATTTCATTCATCCATTCAACAGGTAATTACTGTGGGTCTTCCAGGTGCCAGCATTGTCCTCAGTGCTGGGGACATAGCAGTGAACAAATCTCCAACATGCCTTCAAACCTTGAAATACTCATCCCGTGATTTTCTGAATTTGGCATACAAATTGGAAAAATGTTTCCATTTTTAAATCTCTGCCTGCTGCTCTGATAAACAATGTTCTCCCAGGTTCCCGAAAGGAGAATTAATTTGGTGAAACAAATCAGTTGCTGTTTCACTCATTGTTATGGTAATAGAGAAATTAGGTTTTTAATTAAGGCTGAGGAAGGATGGAAGAGTAGTAGGCAAATAAACGCCTACGTGGTTTGATGCAGACATGACAGGTCTCCTTTTCTGCCATGGTGTCTAAAATTCTCTCCATCCTGTAGGTGAAGGCAATGCATCCAGGAGGCCTCAGTTATGTGTACTTTCTACCTCAGAATAAATGTTTGTACCCACTATCTTGGCATGAATAAAGTTTTAACATCAGCCACTTTTAGGGAGGTATAGTGCAGGTATCGCTGTTTTACAAAAGAGTGAACTGAAGCTTAGAGAGGTTAAGCACCACGCTCCAGGTCACACAGCATAAGATGGGATCAGGACTCAAACACAGACAGTTTCATTCAGATACTCTGCACTTTTAAACTGAATTAACTTGCAACACTTAAAGAAGGGGTCTGAATTGTCCAGTACACTTATCACCCACCTTTATTTCTGGAAATCACTACAGTATTTTAAATTACACAAGGAATATAGGTAACTTGGAATTAGAATCCAAGAAAGAAGAAAGAGGAGGAAGAGAACAATAAAAAATAAGAAGAGAAAGTAAAGCAAAGGCAAGAGAAGCACTCAGTTGGCTCTATCTCCACTACCCGCAGAGCACACATCCTCAGTGGAGGCGGCACAGCCCCAAGAGACAAAAATTGGTCCCCATGGGGAGAAAACAATTTCTCTTTACGTATATAAAGCGCAGATGTTCATGCAGCACGTGAGCCGATAGATATACAGAATACTGGTGGTAAAAATTTCACTGGAGAAGCTGAGCACAGGGGCTCACCCCTGTAACCCCAGCACTTTGGGGGGCAGAGGTGGGCAGACCACAAGGTCAGGAGTTCAAGACCAGCCTGGCCAACAAGGTGAAACCAGCCTCTACTAAAAATACAAAAATTAGCTGGGTGTGGTGGCACATGCCGGTAGTCCCAGCTATTCGGGAGGCTGAGGCAGGAGAATCGCTTGAACCCGGGATGTAGAGGTTGCAGTGAGCTGAGATCACGCCACTACACTCCAGCCTGGTGACAGAGCAAGACTCTGTCTCCAAATTAAAAAAAAAAATTCATTGGAGAATAAGATTAGGAAAAATGGTGTAAAAAGGCTTTCTGAAGGGAAAAAAAACTAAAAAAAAATGAAGTTTGAGAAATACTGCCACAGATATATTGATACGTATTTGTACAAATTTCCAATGCATACTGTTCTTTTGTACGAAAATGGGATTATGTGTATACACTTTATGTTTCCATGTCAATAAATATCCTTAGTATTTTATGCCATTTACCAAGCACTTTTGCATATAGTATCTCATTTGATTCTTCAATTACTGGATGAAGATAGATATTTTTATTACTGTATTCATTTTACAGTTAAGGAAGCTTAGGTTTAAAAGGTGAATTAACCTGCCCAAAAGTCTTTTAGACATATAAATAGCAGAGCCAAAATTTGAATTCTATGTCTCAAAACCTTTGTTTATCTTGCTATATTTTAGCCTCCTAAATAGAAAGCTTACTTCATTTATTTAAAACGTTTTTAAGTTTTCTAATAAAAGTATAAATTTTCCTCAGATATCACTTAGGCTTTATCCCAAAGTTTATAGAGTTTCTCCACCCAATAGATTTAAGAAGACCTTCCCTACTCTTGCACTCTTGCAAACTTGTTACTAGGTCCAAATAAGATACTGTTGAGGGAAGGACTTCCTGGAGCTTAAAGAGCTTTTCTTATCACAAGACTATAGCCTCTTAGATGGTACTGACCAGCCCTAAAGAGACCTAAATAGTTTTGATCATGGTGTAAGGAGGCCATGAAATGCATGACCTCCCAGTGAACTCCTTTACGTTGTTCTAGTTCCTGTGCCGAGCCCCCACACCCAGTGTCCAGTTCACAGAATGAATGTGGTGAGAACTGAGGGGCTGACGGTTTAGATCAGTTACAGGCAAGTGGCAGCAAAGAAACCTTGAGACAAGGCATAAGGAGCATTCCTCTGTTTTGACCATGAATTTTATTAGAGATTTTTTGTTTTGTTTGTTTAGTTTGTTTTGTTTTGTTTTTTAGAACCAGATGGGGGTTTTCTGTTCAGCTCAAGACCTCCGCCCATAAGGCTGAAAGAGAGCACCTATTTGCAGGCCGGAGCTTGGATATTGGCAGCCATGGCTCTGCACAGGGCTGTCCTTACCTCCTTGACCCATGAGTCCTGCAGTGTCCTGACAGGGGCTGGATGTGTAATTTCACCCTTCTCGGGTAAGTCACTCCAAGTACATAGGCAGTCTTCCTTCCCTGTGGCCACATTGATGTCACTCTGGTGTCTTTTGGGGACCTTCCCCACTGCCCTCACTGTAGGCCATCCTTGGGTCCATCTCAGCCCAATTCTGGGAGAGCAGTGCAAGAAAACATTGTGCTGTCTTCTGAAACTTGTTCAGCTGGGAACTTGGTGACCAGGGTTGCTATGGCAACCTAAGCAGCTGCGCTTGGGGGAACCGTGCTTCCTGCTGGAGTGTGGGACGTGTTTGTGCTCGCACATGAAAGTGTGTAGCACAGAGGAAAGGAATGACATTACTACCAAGAAGGGGCGAGTCAATCCAGGTAAGGCCCTGGGATTGTCCCATAAGCCATTTCCCTCAAGCCCACTCATGTGTTCCCCCACACTCAACTGCAATTTCATGACAGCACGAAGCCAATCCTTTTCTAATTGTCTGCATTAGCGCTATGCTTGTGGAAATCTTCTCCTCAACGTGTGGTTCCTCCAAGTTTTATCAGGATATAGTTGCCTCGTAATCTTCGAGTCTAATAAACCTGCAGGTATCCACAGATGGATGGATCGCATGTGTATTCTACCTGTAAATGCTGTTAATGGCAGGTGACAGCGATGCTGTGACTGCTTATAATAATCAGGTTTGTCTTCAAATGTGAATTCACTTGATCTTTTTGAAATTATGTCTAGAATTTCTACAAAGCATGTCATCAACATGATTCACAGATTTTGGATCTCATGCAGTGTATTCAGGGTTTGTAAGAATTTTTTCATTCTCAGTGCTTCTTTGTATAATGAAAGAAGATTGAGTAGTATTACTTAATAAAACTTTAAACTTCCACATGTGAAAAGTCTGAATCGTATGTAACTAAAATCAAATGTGGGGCAGGGTGCAGTGGCTTATGCCTGTAATCCCAGCACTTTGGGAGGCCAAGCCGGGTGGGTCACCTAAGGTCAGGAGTTCGAGACCAGCCTGACCAACATGGAGAAACCCCATCTCTACTACAAACATAAAATTAGATGGGCATGGTGGTGCATGCCTATAGTCCCAGCTACTCGGGAGACTGAGGCAGGAGAATTGCTAGAACCCAGGAGGTGGAGGTTGCAGTGAGCCAAGATCATGCCATGGCACTCTAGCCTGGGCAACAAGCATGAAACTCCGTCTCTCTCTCTCACACACACACACACACACACACACACACACACACACACGTGGAAGAAATGTTAGATATTAGATACTTTTTAAATTAGATACAAAGTGAAGCTCTATACAGATCCCTCCTCTCAGGTATTAATAATAACAATAAATTTATTAGGTGATTGTTATGTACCAGGCTCTAAGTGTTTTACACGTACTCACGCATTGAACCCTCACAATAACAACATAAAGTAGATATTATTATTATTGTTGCTATCTCCATCTTAAAGAATAGGAAATTCAAACACAGAGACAAGTTGCCCGAGTCACAAGGCTAATAAATGGCAAAACTGGGATTCAAGCCAGGTGGTCTGGCTCCACCACCCAGTCTAATGACCCCAACTCTGAGTCCTCCCCAAACCAGGAGTCTGCCTGGGGTGGGGGAGAAACAGAGCCAACCCTGTACTTTCCTCTACTGCCCCTCTCTAGCTATCTCTCTCCTCCTCACCCTCCTACAGGTCTTGTTTCCTTGTGGGTAGGAAAACAATTCCTTTTATCATTATGTACTCCTTCAAAATTATTGGTTAGGGCATACACTTTGGGCTTCTGGTATTCAAGCACTCCAGAACTTTGAAAGTCTTATCTCTCAAAGTTACTGCATCTGCCGTGAGCTTCAAAGTCTGTTTCAAAACTCAAAGCTGAGCACTGGCTCATTTCTATCTCCACATTTCAGTTTGCTCCTGAGGAGATAAGCCCCAGCCTCACGGTCTAATTTTAGTGGAAGAAAGACTGTAGATCTAAATGAATTAGCAAGAATGAAGATACTTCAATTAAAATTTCAAATGTTATTCCTCTACACGTTGTATCTGAGAATAAGGAAATTACTAATTGCGTTTGTGAGAAATATAGGAATAAGTAAATGGGATGTGTTAATATTTTAACTGTTCAGACCGGCTGCAACGGCATACGTTATTCAAAGTAAAGCTGGATTTGTCAGCCCTCTGTGTCCCAGGGCTGCCTCTCCACATCCACTCTTCTATTCTTCTTTTCAGAATTTTAGCCACAAAGCGAGACACAACATTTCCCAGGCTCCCTTGAGCTAAGTGTGGCCATTTGACCAATGTCTAGTTGAGAAATGGTTTGCATAACTAACTTCCAGATCACATTCTTAAAAAGGAAGCTGCCTGTTCTTCACTTCTTTCCAACTGTCTAAGTGTCGATGCCACAATCACAGAAACAAGTCAGTTTGACCATGCTGACAAAACCATCAGCTCAATGAGACAACAATAGAACAACCTTGGGTCCACAGTTACCCTTATGTGGGAGAGCTGCCCTGGGCCACCCACCAGCTAAAACAAAGACGTCTGCAATTATAAAACTTACTTATCTTTAGTAATAGAGAATTAAAATGTCTATTTTGTTTAAGCCACTGTTATTTTGACCTCTGTTAGTAGCCAAGCCAATATCTTGCTTAATACATCACCCCAAACTGGAAAAAGCAGGTATTATACACATAGCCTTGTCCTGACCATCCAGGTACAATGAAACAGATTATGAATTCACATATGTTATCAAGTGGAGGAAACCAGACCCACACACACACAGTTACATGAAAACACAATGCAATAAATCACATGACGAAGGCAAGACCGTGACAACAAGGCATGAGGGGCTGGGACGAGTCCATGGCCTGAAGTATAAGTAATGACAAAAACAGACCTGAGAAAAAAGGTGGGACCTGACCTGAAGCTGTAAGGGTTGGGTGGAGCCAGGCAAGGCAAGGAGGAGAGGGAAGGAGACAATCAAACGAAGTGAAGCGAAGTGGAGGCAGAGTCTGTACGGCTGTGGTCAACTAGGAGACTGAGAACAGGCCAAACGCAGCATGAGGGGACACAGCAGGACCCAGTTGCGCTGGGCCTTGAATGTCTGCCTGTGTCGTGAGGGCACCATTCTCTAGGTGTTGCCATGGGTTTTCCTCTGCTGGACGCTCCCGCTCCTACAGATGTTGACATCCCTGCAGCTTAACCAAGGTACCTTCCTTGTAACTTCCAGGGAGTGAATCACAGAAGACTTCTATGGAACATGCATTACCCACTTCCCTTCACTTTGCATCATTTCCACTCATGTCAGCCCCTTTTCAGTGGCTAGCCCCTATGTCTGTTTGCCTAACGGCTTCTACTAGCCAGCAGAGCCAGCTGTGCCACAAGAGTGCCCACGGCTAGTGCCTTATTGTTGCACCAGTGGGAGCTGGTGGATAAACACAGCAGCTTCCTCATCCCTTGAGTGGAATCGCTGTGAGGCACGTGTTCTACACGGGCACCCAGAGTTCCCCAGAGAGATAAACCCCAGTTGCCCACAGTGGTAAGAGCCTCGAAAATGCATCTTGTATTGGCTTCCCTCCCTTCCCTGCACCACTTCCCTACTGTCCTCTGGTGTTTCCTACGTTCATCTCCCAAGTAAACCACCTGCATTAGAGTCCTGATCTCAAGATCTGTTGCTGGGGGAACCAAGGCTCTTAGGACATCCTCGACTTTAAGAATATCCTATGCTGATTTTATTGACATACCACAGAGGCCAAGACAACGTGAGACTGACAGGACCATACTGAGACTCTGAAGGTCTCAAAAACACAACACAGAGAGCCAGGGAAATAAATAAACTCAGAGTACACCCATGTCGCCAACTCACCAACACCTCCTTGTCTTCAGGTAGATGATGGTTTGTCGGCGAGACTGGAACACCTCAAGTAAGCAATCTTCAAATTTCATGCTTAATTGCCCCTTCTTCCCAAATCAAGTAACTTCCCTATGGCTGTGAGGAAGCCTCACCCTCTTTGATAGGCATCTTCTCACAGAGGAATCTCTGTGGGGACAGAGACAAAAGGCCATAAAGAGTTGGCCTTTCAGCCCCCAGCCCTACACAAGTAATGGGGGGTCCTGGACATCCCTCAGGAAAGAAGTGTCATGACATGGCTGCCTATTTCTTCAGCAGACTCAAGCCATCACGCTCCCTTCAATGAGTGCTCAGACTCAGGAGTAGAAGGAGTCATTTAGATGTCAGCAAGGTATCAATACAGGCTTCGTATTGGCAAATGAAACAGAGAAATGGGATGTACCCTTGAGTAGGGAGAGGCCCCATCCCCCAATTCCTCACTTTAAAGACAGGAGGGCCTTCTATCCCTCACTCTGAGCATTCGCAGCCCCTCGGCATCTCCCTCCCCTGTGCCTTCTCTTCTGCCCGCCAGCCCCAGCCTTGCTTGATTTGAGGAGGCAGAAAGTTTGCTCTGCCATCCTAACTTTCCTTTTGGTTACTGCTGCCTACAGCTTCCTCAAGTCTCTGTTTCAGTCCCACTAAAGGAAAGGAAGTGGCTTTCAGGGTACCCGTGAGAGAAAAAGAGGAGCAGAAATAAAAAACAGGATATACACACATTATCCACCTTTTTGAGGAACAAAAGCATTCACATATTTGAAGTTTCTAATCAGCCAGGCATGGTGGCTCACACCTGTAATCCTAGAACTTTGGGGGGCCAAGGTGGGTGGATCATGTGGTCAGGAGTTCAAGACCAGCCTTGCCAAGATGGTGAAACCCCGTCTCTACTAAAAATACAAAAATTAGCCAGGTGTGGTGACATGTGCCTATAATCCCAGCTACTCAGGAGGCTGAGGCAGAGAATTGCTTCAACCTAGGAGGCAGAGGTTGCAGTGAGCCAAGATCATGCCACTGCACTCTAGCCTGGGCAACAGAGCAAGACTCAATCTTTAAAAAAAAAAAAAGTTTCTAATCACAGTGTCTGGCTCATTACAAGGACCTAAGTCATAGTAGCTGTTACTGTCTGTGGTAGATTCATTGCACACCTGGGCCCAATTCTCTATATTTTCCCATATCCACGCCCCTTTGCACTGTGACTATGTGGCTCCTCCCATTAAGAGGCGGAGACTACTGCCCCACTCCTTGGATCTGGGGGACCCTGTGACTGGCTTTGGCCAACAGGATGTGCAAGTGATGGAATACCAGCGCTCGGCAAGGCCTCCAAGCAGCTTTGCATTCTTTTCTCCCTCAGAAGGCTGCTCGGCTGGCTGCCAGCATCATAAACATAAACTGGGCTCCCGGAGAATGAGAGGTCACGCACAGCAGAGACAAGCCATCCCAGTGACTGCTGGTGCATGAGAGAGCCCAGCACAGGCCAACAGAGCCTGGAGAAGATTCACAGAACTGCCTGGCCAACCCAAGGACTCATGACCTGGAAGAAACATTTTTCGCTGTCTGCCACTGAGGTTTTCTGGTTGTTTTTCATGCAATATAACTGTGGCAACAGCTAACTGATGTGTACGTGTGACAGGCAGTTGACTAAAGAGAAAAGAGCATTTCTGTGTGCAGGCTGCTTGGAGGCTGCTCAGCAGACACAGAGTGCCCTTGTCAAGTTGGCCTTGGTGGGAAGGCAGAGAGGGTAGGGCCAGGAAGGAGAACAGAGCGCCTCCTGTCTGTGCAACTGTGGCCTTCCTGTAGCTCCGAGGTCTTCAAATGTCTGTTTGCACGCACATCTCAAAAAAGAATCTCAAACAATATACCTGTCACATACTTTTAAGTTCATAGGTAAAAGTTATCACCGTAAGTTTCAGTAATTACAAGAGATGTAATTTTCATTTTACTGCAAATATTGACATTTAAACATACAACTATCAATTTTAAAATATTAACGAGAATCTGGAGCTCATAAAGGTTTCATGCTTATCACCATGCCATTTAAAATATATGAATAAGCTCTTCTTTATTGTTGAGAAATTCTACATTTTCCCTTTTTCTCCTTGAATTTATATTTCTTCTCTTCATCCTCCATAAACCTTTAACATAATTTAATATACTTTTAAAATCTGAAGATATTTTATCGATCATTCTATCATACATTAAAATATATTACATATGTATTTGTAATACATTAAAAAAATATCTTTTATTCTTGTGACCTTAGGGTTCTCTATGCTTTAAAAAATTGCTTCTGGATTGAATTATCACACAACTGATCAAAACTGCATTAAAATGTTATGAATTTTTATTGTTTTTTAAACATAAAGTTAAATGTGATCAGAAGTGCATCTCCTAATGAGATGAACTGTGTTCTAACTTTTCATATGTATTTAATAAAGGAGAGGGGTATATTCTGATAAAAATAAATCAGTCCAGAAGCTAGGATAATATTATTCCTGTTAAAAGCAGAAAATATTAAATATTTTATACGGTCAAATAAAATGAGCAATAGCTATCATTGGATTATTTCACGATATCATTTCATAAGATGGATTTTAAATTACCTTACTGAATAAATATACTGCATCCAAATAAGTCACCTAAAATTGATATTTTTGCAGTTTATTTGATATATCTTGAGAATTGTGGAAGTCTTGGCAAAGTTATATTTAAATGAATCAGTACAGCCCAACCTATATGCATGGACTGTACTTTGGTGATCTTCCTTTGAGCTGGAGACCTGACCTGGGGCAGGTACTGAAGGTGGCTGAAAGGTATTGCTTACATTTAAATATATTTGAAAAAGCCACATTCTTTTTTCCTCTGGCATTTCAGTGTTTCTAACTGATGTTCTCTTTGCTTTACTGTCATTGGACTCTCCTTTAAGAAGGAAAATGTCTTGACTCTTACCACGCTGGTTATCACATGTCCATATTCAGATCACCCTAACGTGTGGCAAAATATTATTCTCTAGACCATCTTCTTCCTTAACATAAAGCGCATGGGATGGGAAATCACGAGAGCCCAGGAGTTAATGGAATCTCGGCTAAGCAATAAAGAACTCTTCCTCTTATTTTTTTCCATTCTCCTTGAGGTTTGCATACCTTGTGGCAATATTACCACAGTCAGATCAGGGGTGAATGAGGAGTATGCCCTTTTGCGTTTTTTAAACAATAAAGCAAGAGGACAAATGGAAACACAGAGGTGTTCTTAGGCAAATAAAACCAGTAAAGTATGTGTATAAAAATTAAGGGTCTGGAAATCTGGTTCCCTGAACAACCCATGCTCAGTATTCCTTGGAATTTTTTCAGAGGCCCCTAGGGGTGAAGACTTTCCTTCCCTCTGTGCTTTCCTGTCTTTACAAATGACTCTTACATCCACTGTTTCATCTGATCCTGCCACACTGGGTTGAGGGGGAGGGCAAGGGCTCCCATATCCATTTTACAGCTGAGGTGACTGTCCCAGGGCCATGGGGCTTCGACCAAGATTTAAATAATATTAACTATTCAGAAAAAAGTGTATCTAGATAGATTGTAAGTGATTATGTAATTCTTGTTAAGGATAAAGATTTTCCAAATAAAAAAAGAGACTAATATAAAATTAAAAGATTTCATAGAAAATCACATAATTCTAAATTTACATGGGAGGTAACATCATGATTTATTTCTTTTTCTAGAAAATATCTGTTTCCTATCTTTGTTCTCTGGAAGGGCCTAGAAGCAATGACAGCTCAGGAACGGTGGCACCCATCATGTCCCCAAAACTACTGGTTTGCAAGAAGTGTAGACACTAAAGGGACTTGTAAGCAGCACAGTAACGAGGCAATCAGCTAAGATAAGAATATGGGAGACCTGTTCAAGATGGCCGATTAGGAGCAGCTGAGGATTGCAGCTCCCAGTGAAAGCGTGGAGGCCGCTGCAGGTGGTCCCCAGGCAAGCAGGACCGGAAGTGGACCTCAGCAGTCCTACAGCAGAGGGGCCAGACTGTTAGAAGGAAAACGAAGAAACAGAAAGAAATAACTTCATCGTCCACAAACTGGACATCCAGTGAGAGACCCCATCTGAAAATCACCAACCACAAGGACCACATATAGATAAATCCACAAAGATGGGAAGAAACCAGCGCAAAAAGGAAGAAAACACCCGA
>PVKV010007982.1:45791-91678 GCA_004027835.1 Alouatta palliata | reverse complement strand
GGGGGACGGGAGAGGGGAGGGGGACGGGAGAAGGGATGGGTGAGGAGGGGGAGAGGGGAGAGGGAAATGAGGAGTGGGAATGGGGAAAGTAGACACATTTCCAGGGAGACCGGCTAAGCCCCGCGCAGGCCTTGGGTGGTTGTGGCATGCCTGGTGGCCAGCGAGTCACCTGCTAGGCTGTCAGCTGTGGGTGATGCCTCTCAGGGCCCAGCCTGGGCCTGGTTCCAAGTCAGTGCCTGATTCTTGTCTGCTGAGCAGAGCCAACCACACAGACTGCCTGAAACAGCCCCACGCCAAACCGTGGGGTCAGCGGCAGAAGGCAAAGCCTCCCTATATTCTGTCTGGAGGGACAGCCAAGGCCCGACCAGCTCCAGGACCTCACAGATACTGCTGGGGCCCATTCAACCAATGCAGGGGTCTCTGATGCACCGGGGACCCCCACGGCCCAGCACCAGCTGTGTCTTCACTCTCGCTCCCCGCCAACATCCTCCGAGTCGGCACTTACTCACAGCCAGGACAAGGTGAGGAGTGACAGGTGACCCCCCCACCCCACCCCTACTCCCCGGCCCAGGCAAGTGAGGACATGCCCCAAGGTCTCAGGTCAGAATCTCAGTGACGGGCAGAGCAGCTACAATCCCTTGGGGAAACGGCCCTACCTCTTTGGGCCTCAATTTTCCCAACTGCAAAATGGGGTTGATAAGAGCACCTACTCCAGTAGGGTTAAATGAGACCTCCATGTATCAGTAGAAATTACTGACCTCATCTCACAAAGATTTCCTAATCTCTAGACTCATTAAATATGTGTGTTTATAGTAATAGTGGCAGCTGTAATTTCAAGTGCTCAGATTTCGTACCTGACACCAGGAGAACCACTTCACACACAGTATTTCATTCCTCACCATGAGCCCAGCATAGAGGTACTACTTCCATCCTCCTTTTCAAGATCAGAAAACAGCCAAGCATGGTGGCTCATGCCTATAATCCCAGCACTTTGGGAGGCTGAGGGCAGATCACTTGAGGTCAGGAGTTTGAGACCAGCCTGGCCAAGACTCCCGTGTCTACTAAAAAATTAGCCGGGCCTGGTGGTGGGCACCTGTAGTCCCACCTACACTGGAGGCTGAGGCAGGAGAATCACTTGGACCTGGGAAGCAGAGGTTGCAGAGAGCGGAGACTGTCCCACTGCACTCCAGCCTGGGTGACAGAGCAAGACTCCATCTCAAAAAAAAAGGAGAGAGAGAGAGAGATCAGAGAACAGGCTCAGAAAGGTCAAGTCAGTTGCCTGGGATCACACAGGTGGGAGGTACACTGCTGACACTTGAACCTGGATGTCTCTGATACCAAAGGCGCCCTTGAACCTGCCACAGTAGCCCAGGAGGATGAGTGATCTGCCCCCTCCACTGATTGCGGGAGGGGCTAACACAAAAGAATTGATCACCCCCACGCCACCCAGTGTCTAACCAGCAGCCACGCCAGACGGGGACGACACGGGGGCCCAGGTGGTGTGCAGCGACTCACCAGCAGCATGTGGACCATGGCATCTGTGGGCTGTGGGAGGAAGGCCAATGATGAAAGCCACGCCTCCGCCTCATCTGGCTCCACTTCCCCGGGTGCAGTGAGTTCCTTCACGAGGCCCACGCGGTGCTCCATCTCACAGGAGCGCAGCACATCCAGCGATGGCTGCCTGACATCACCAAGGTGACCCACCTGTGCTGAGCGTCTGCCAGCCTCATCTCACCAAAGTCACCCGGGGGTAAACTGAGGCTCAGGGAGGTGCAGTACAGGCATGCCTACCCTCATACACCTTGGGAGGAGATGATCTGGGTCTGGGGCCCCACAGCCTGGCAGGAGCCTGTCCTCTTGGGACCACAGCACCCAGGACAGGCCCTGGCAGCTCTATCCACCCAGGAAACACAGTGGTTTGGAAAAACACAAGTCCCCCACCCGGTGCTCTGCTGAATCCCACCCAAGCAAATGCCACCCAGTAGGGGTAAGAATCCCGAGTGGAAGAGGAACCAACAATCAGCAAACAGTCTCTAATTTAAAACTGAGATACTCAGCACAACATCAGGACTTTTCCTTTTTTTTTTTTTTTTTTTTGTTTAGGAGACAGGGTCTTACTCTGTCACCCTGGCTGCAGTGCAGTGGTGCAATCACAGCTTGCTGCAGCCTCCACCTCCTGAGCTCAAGTGATCCTCTGATTTCAGCCTCCCAAGGAGCTGGGACCACAGGTGCTCACCACCACACCTGCTAACTTTTCACTTTTGTAGAGATGGGGGCATTGCTATGTCGCCCAGGCTGGTCTCAAACTCCAGAGCATAGGAGTTAGTGCCTCAGAGATTCCCCTCTGAGACTGGGAGTCTCGTTACCCTCCCTACTGGCCCTAGATCAGCAAGGACTGGATGGTGGAATCCCAGCCCTGCCTAGCACCCCCCAGCCCTGACTCTCCGACCCACACCCTGCAGGAGGGTACCCTAGGCGCATTGGAATGCTAATTCCAGCAAGAGCGTCTCTGTCTGGGGAAGGGAACAATGGCTGTCTTTGTCCGCCAGGCCCTTCAGCTTCTGGTCTCTGGCAGGATCCAGCTTGGGCCCCGCGGGAACCTCTAGGCTCCCCACTTAATCTCCTTCTTGGCGCACATTCTTGGACTGAAGGGCAAGTCAGTGTCTCGTCTTGGGGACGGGATAAGACATCAGCATCCATCCCTTAGCACTTAGACTCCGCATAAGCCAAGGACACCCCCAGCCAGCTCCTGGTCCACCCCGCACCCAGAGAGGGGCCTTACCCGTTGTCTCGGCATTTGAGGGAAGAATGTCGCCAGAGTTCCATCAGTTCACCCCCAGAAAGGCCCTGGAGCTGGGACACCAGTGTCAGGAACAAGTCCATAGCCTAGGATTCAGAGGGGGCAGCATGAGACCCCCAGCAGCGCAGGGAATCCCCAGAGCTCACCTCACCTGTCCCCGGCCTGTGAGCACAACTGTGGGAAAAGTGGGGAGGATCTGCTACCTTCTCCCAAGGTGTCCTGAGACCCAGTGAGATGAAGCTCCAGGTCCATCTTCTCCACCACTGCACTCCCAGCCCCTACAAGCACACAGGCTGGTTCATTTTTCTTTAATTTAGCAGGTATTTATTGAGCACGTACTGCATGCCTTGCAGAGCACTCAGGATATGGCAGTGAAACAATAGGCATACTGTCAGCATCTGTGGCAGCCAATAAAAGCCCAGTGAATGTTCACTATGATTGTAATCTAATTATTCCAATCAGTCTTAGCATATTTCAAATATTTAGCGAGATGGCCATCTTTTCCTGTATAATATACTTTTTTTTTTTTTTTTTTTTTTTTTTTTTAAGAGACAGGGTCTCCCTCTGTCTCCCAGGATGGAGTGCAGCAGCACAGTCACTTCTCACTGTAGCCTCACGCACGCACCTGTTTTCTAGCGATCCTCCTACCTCAGCCTCCCATGTAGCTGGGAATACAGGCACATATCACCACGCTCAATTAATTTCTTTGTATTTCTCATAGCGATGAGGTTTCACTATGTTGCCCAGGCTGGTCTCAAACTCCTGGGCTCAAGTGATCCCCCCAACTCAGCCCCACCAAGTGCTGGGATTACAGGCTTGAGTCACTCTGTCCCGCCTTTTCCAATATTTCTCATGAAAAAAGAATGTAATTGTTTTATACAAACAGTGACAGCTAATAAAGGGCATTATGGGGGCTGCAAAAGGCCCAAAATTCACAATAAATAAAGGACTCAGAGAGCAGATCCAGGGTTTAGGAGACGTTTAGTTTGGGAAACTTCCCTCCTGGTTCCCCTGTAGTCTCAGGCTCACCGCATTGACCTAAACCCAAAGCCACAGAAAGAGCAACAAGGTAAGAGCCAAGCCAAGCCAGGTCCCAGCTTCCTGCAGGGAAGCCCCCCATGTTTCCCCAGGCTTGTCCAGGGCCAGGCTGTAGCCCCCAGCAGGGGTCCTCCAAGCCTGGGACCTGCTTCCATGACCCTGGGCCTCCCTGCTGTGTGTGGCGGTGACGGAATCCCCACATACAAAGCTCAATCTCAGCAAGACGCACACTGTGAAACAGGCCCTCACTGGTCACTCAAGTGATCTGCCCAGCTTGGCCTCCCCAAGTGCTGGAATTACAGGTGTGAACCACCACACCCAGCCCCAGCTATTTTTAAATGTAGGATTAATGTTAATTATAGTCATCCTAAGAATCTATCGAGTATCAGGGTCTGATTTCTTCTACTGAAGTATGTATTTGTACCCATTAGTCAGCTATGTTAATACAATTTTTTTTTTTTTTTTTTTTAGATCGAGTCTCACTCTTGTCGCTCAGGCTGGAGTGTAGAGCAATCTCAGCTCATTGCAACGTCCACCTCCTGGGTTGAAGCGATTCTCCTGCCTCAGTCTCCCAAGTAGCTGGGATTATAGGCACCTGGCTAATTTTTGTATTTTAAGTAGAGACGGGTTTCACCACGTTGGCCAGGCTGCTCTCAAATTCCTGATCTCAGGTGATCTACCCACCTCAACCTCCCAAAGTACTGGGATTACAGGCATGAGCCACCTCGCCCAGCCACAACTTAATGTTTAAAACAGCAGTGCTTAACAAGCAGGCTGCAGGACACCTGGCAACCTGCTCACCCGCTCTCGTGAGCCAGTATGAGCCAGGCCTGCTTCGCCACTGTCTACGCTGTCTCTTGACTGCACGGTCAGCCCTTAGTAAACACACCTGTAACTCACCTCCCTGTTCTCAGAACACCCAAGATTGGTGATGAGCCACGCCCTCTCCCAGGCGTCCTTCCCCGCAGCCCGGAGAAGTTGGCCCTGCTGGCTCCCTCTGTCTGTCCCCTCCCACCCACAATGCCCCCTTGCTTCCTCCTCCTTTGTTCCTTAGGGAAGCTCTTGGCCATCCCACCCACTGCCCCCAGCCTCTGCGGAGGGCCCAGCTGGGGGTTTGCTTTCTATTGTGTGCTGAGTCTTGGTTTTGTTTCCAGACTGAAAAACAAATCTTGTCTCCTGGCCACCATCAATGGGGAGGGGCAAAGGCACTGAAGCTCATGAGATCTATCCCCCTGGCAACTCAGGCAGGCCTCAGCCCTCCCAGGAGCTGCCTGGCGTACACAGATGGGTCCCTGCAAAGCCATTTCCAGCAACAGGGTCCTGGGCACTTTACCCCTCAGCCCAGGGGACATCCCCGGTGGCAGTAACTTCCTTTTCAGTGCTCTAAGACAGCCACACAGTGCCCTCTTGGGCCAGCACCATGAGGGTCCAAATGTGGAGACCCGAGTCCAAATGTGGAGACCCAGGCCCACAGCGCATCTTGCCCTGAGCCACCCCTGCCAGGGGAGATGCCCAGACAGTGGTCAGGCTGCTTTTGGGGCCAAAGGATGCAGGCCTGTCTTCCCATCAAGCCATGAAGTTCAGTGGTGCAATGGTTAGAGCAGAGGCCAGAGAGCAGCGGTCCCCTACTGGGGACAACTGTGCTCCCTAGGGACATCTGGTTGTCATGGACTACAGGTGGGGATGATGCTGGCATCTGTGGGAGGAAGCCAGAGGTACCGCTGAACACCCTACATTGCATGTGACAGCCTCCCCCTCACACCCCACAAAGCAGCACCCAGCCCTCGGTGTCCACAGCATCCAGGGCGAGAAACCCTGCTTTGGGCCAGGCTGCCGGCTAACAGCCCAGCTCTCACTAGCAGGGTGGCTTTAAGCGCATTTCCTACACTCTTCAAGCTTCAGTTTCCTCACCTGTAAAATAGACACAATGACGTAACTTTCACTGAGATGATTAAATTAGATAATGCAAGTGAGGCCCTGGAGCTTATTGTCTGAGCATACACTGAGTGCTCAATAAAACCGTAAAGCCTTGGCGGAGCGCCTTGGGAAGCTGAGGTGGGAGGATCATTTGTGTCCAGAAGGTCAAGACCAGCCTGGGCAACATGACAAAACCCTGACTCTACAAAAAACTCAAGAATTAGCCAGATGTGGTGGCATACACCTGCAGTCCCAACTACTCTGGAGGCTGAGGTGGGAGGATCACTTGAACCCGGGAGGTCAAGGCTGCAGTGAGCCATGACCGCACCACTATACTCCAGCCTGAACAACAGAGTAAGACTCTGTCTTAAAAAAAAAAAAAAATTGCAGGACATTGAATGGAGGCCCCCAAAAAGGTGTGTCCATATCCCAAGCCCTAGAACTTGTAAATTTTCCTTATTTACAAAAAGGATCTTTGCAGATGTAATTAAGTTAAGGATCTTGGGATATGATCATCCTGGATTATCTGGATGAGTCTTCAATCCAGTGACACATCCCTTTCCTTCTTCAGGGACTGTGCCACGTTATACCATCTTTCTCATGCTTTCCATCTTATATGTGGGTTCAAGGCTCTCTCTGGGAACAAGGTAGGTGGGGAGGAGAATTCACGTCATCAGAGCGCAGCCTCAGGGTCTCAGACACTTGATGATCACCGATGAAGGAACTGGCCATAACTCTCAAAGCCACAGCCACCTCTTGACCTGAAACAGCTGGGAGTTTCAGAGGAGGCCTTGGTCCTGTGTTTCTAACTTTTTTTTTTTTTTTTTTTTTTTTTTTGAGACAGAGTTTCACTATGTTGCCCAGGCTGCAATGCAATGGTGCAATCTCAGCTCACTGTGACCTCCGCCACCCAGGTTCAAGCAATTCTACCACCTCAGCCTCCTCAGTAGCTGTGATTACAGGCATGCGCCATTATGCCCAGCTAATTTTTTGTATTTTTAGTAGAGACAGGGTTTCACCAAGTTGGTCAGGCTGACGTCAGGTGATCCACCAGCCTCCGCCTCCCAAAGTGCCGGGATTACACGTGTGAGCCATCACGCCCCACTGTGTTTCTAACTTTGTTGTGGGAAATCCTCAGTTTTGAGGCTCATATGTGACTACGCCTTCGAGGTTAGATTGTGGGTCAACAGAACTGCCACTTGCTCCTATACAGACAGAGGAGAAAAGGCTTCCCCCTGTGCTCACATCCAACCTGGCACAGGATGCTGGCTTGGCACACACCATCCTGATTTCCTTGCTTCTGCAACCAGGCACAGTTGTGCAGCGCACAGCCTACTCACCCATATGCGACAGCCCTGATACTAAATATCTGAGAAGATGGGCCAGGATATGGGCAGGAAGAAGGTGTCCTAGGAACTCAGGGCCAGGAAAGACTCTGGCCTGGGTCTGCAGAAGCCACTTACCTCCAAGCTGGTTGTCTGAGCCAGGCACAGCCTCCTCACTAAATTGGCCGCAGTGGCCACCATGGCCTGGGATGGAGTCTCCTCCCACTCATACAGCAGGCTGCTTGGGGTCACGTCCTCATTGCCTCCATCATCTGGATCCGGGATGGGAAGAGGTGGATGGGGTGACCACATGGGGAAACCCCAGAATGAGCTAGAAAGCCATCTGGGAGTTGCCCCCACCCTGGCCAGTGCTTCCTTCAGCATGTTTCAGGCGATACGTAAGAGGGTGTCTAGGAGGGAAATCATGCCAGCATCATTGCAAACAGCCTAAGATGAGAAGCAACCTGTGTCCCCACCAGTGGGGGATGGGCAAACAAACCATGGCCCACTCACACCAGGGAGCACCGAGTACCCTTTAACTGAAACAGGTCAGCAGGACGCGCCCTGCCTTCAAAAGATCTCCAAGCCATCGAGGGAACAAAGCAAGATGCAGAAGAGTGTATGGGGCCAAAATAAAAACAGGCTGGGCATGGTGGCTCAAGCCTGTAACCCCAGCACTTTGGGAGGCCAAAGTGGTCAGGTCACCTGAGGTCAGGAGTTCAAGACCAGCCTGACCAACAGGGAGAAACCCTTTCTATGCTAAATATACAAAAAATTAGCCGGGCATGGTGGTGCATGCCTGTCATCCAAGTACACAGGAGGCTGAGGCAGGAGAATCACATCGCACTCCAGCCTGGGCAACAAGAGCGAAACTCCACCTCAAAAAAATAAAATAAAAACACACTACTCTCTGCCGGGCACGGAGTCTCACACCTGTAATCCCCGCAGTTTGGGAGGCCAAGGTGGGTGCATCACCTGACGTCAGGAGTTCAAGACCAGCCTGGCCAGCATGGTGAAGCCCATCTCTACTAAAAATACAAAAAATTAGCCAGGTGTGGTGGCACATGCCTGTAATCCCAGCTACATGGGAGGCTGAGGCAGGAGAATTGCTTGAACCTGGGAGGTAGAGGTTGCAGTGAGCTGAGATCACACCACTGCACTCCAGCCTGGGCAGCAAGAGTGAGACTGTCTTGAAAAAACTTAACAAAACAAAATGTAAAAACCAAACAACCCAAAAAGACACAGTCGCCGATGTATCTGTAAGTACACAGGATTTGTCTGGAAAAGTATACTAGAAGCCAGGAATGTTGGCAGCCTCCAGAGAGGGGAGGACTCATGTGTCCTTTTGTATCATGTCACATGTCACCTTGTCAAAAAAATCTTAATCTTTCTCATGCCTTCAGTCCTGTGGCTGCTTCCTAAGAAAGATGGGTGATGGCAGAAGCTGCCCTCTGCTCTGCACACAGCTGTGGTGTTAAACTTCCCTGAGCCCTGCTTGGACCCCCACACCCCAGCCAAAGACCTACCCTCCAATCTGCAGTCTACACCTCCCTCAGCTTCCATGCTCCTCGGCAGAGGCGTGTGCCTTCTAGATGCTGTCAAATACCACCTGGCTGCCTGCGGGCCTGAGCACTCACCCTCGAAGTGTGCCTAGCTTCACACAGGTGTACACATCCACCCATCTATTCCCAGACCTCTCCTTAGCCCTCAGGGAGCCTGGGACACATAGAGGTCATTCCTGCCCCAGGGCCTTTGCACTCCCATTTCCTCCCTGAATGCTCTTTCCTGGATCTTCTCAAAGCTGACCTTGTCTTATCCTTCAGCAAAATCATTACTTCCTCAGAGCGGCCCTCTTGGCCCACCTATCTAAGTCACTGGCTGTCATGAGGCTATTTCTTTCCTGACATGCATCACTGTCTCCAGCCACCTTGACTGGGTTTTTCCCCATCAGCAGTTTCCCCCTCCCAGGAGGGTGGCAGCCTCAGGGTGACAGGGATGGAATTGACCATGATCACAGCCCTGTTCCCAGAGCCCTGGCAGTGCTTAGTACATAACAGGTGCTCAGACAAGCATGAATGAAAACACTCCCGGGCTGGGTGGGGTGGCTCATGCCTGTAATCCCAGCACTTTGGGAGGCTGAGGTGGGCAGATCATCTAAGGTCAGGAGTTCGAGACCAGCCTGGCCAACATGGAGAAACCCCGTCTCTACTAAAAAATACAACATTAGCCGGGTGTGGTGGCACACACCTGTAATCCCAGCTACTGGAGAGGCTGAGGCAGAATAATCACTTGAACCTGGGAGGCGGAGGTTTCGGTGAGCCGAGATCACACCACTGCACTCCAGCCTGGGCAACAAGAGTGAAACTCCATCTCGGGGAAAAAAAAAAAAAAAGCCCCACTCCTGATGACCTGCCAAGGATCTGCAGTCCTGGAGATAACTCTCCCCCAACAGCTGGGAACCAGATGACTCTAACCCTGGAACAATAACCCAGGGAGAAGGACTGAGCCAAGCCAGGGCCACCTGAGCCCAGTGCAGAATTTAAAGGAGGGATAAAGGCTCGTTTCCAAGTGTGCCTTTGGGATCAGGCACTAAAGAATGGGGCCAGGAGGATGTGAACCAGTGCTCACAAAGGCCATGTGCCAGGTGCTTAAAAGCAATGACTATTTCCTTTCCTTTCCTTTTTTTTCAGAAGCAGTCTCACTCTGTCACCCAGGCTGGAACAGAGTGACTCGATCACGGCTCACTGCAGCCTTGACTTCCCGGGCTCGGGTGATCCTGCCACTTCAGACCCTCAAGCAGCTGGGATTACAGACATACACCACCATGCCCGGCTCATTTTTTGTATTTTTCATAGTGATGGGGTTTCACCATGTTGTCAGACTGGTCTTTAACCCCTGGGCTCAAGCAATCTGCTCGCCTTGGCCTCCCAAGGTACTGGCATTACAGGCTGGAGCCACAGTGTCCAGTTGACCATTTTCTGTAACTTTCCCCATAACCTATGGGGTAAGCAGTGACCTACCCATATGTTTACATCCAAGGAAACTGAGGCACAGAGACGCTATCGGCCCAAGTCACACAACACAGAGTCAGAACCTGAATCCAGTTCTGACTCCATAAGCTTCCTGGGAATGACAATGGAAATATGAAAAAAAAACTCATCCATACAATGGAATATTATTCAGCAATGAAAAAGAAGAAATTTCAGTTCATGCCACAACATGGATGAACCTTAAACATTGTGCTGATTGAAGTCAGGCACAAAAGGGCACACTTTATGACCCCATTTATGTGAAATTCCAGAAAGGGAAGATTCTTAGAGGTAGCAAGTAGCTGAGTGGCCGCCAGGGTCTGGGGAGATGATGGTTAATGACACAAGGTTTCTTTTAGGGTGATGACAATGTTCTAAAGCTGATTAAGGTGGAGGACAGTGGCTCACACCTGTCATCCCTGCACTTTGGGAGGCTGTGGTGGGAAGATCGCTTGAAGCCAGGAGTCTGAGACCAGCCTGGGCAACATAGCGAGACCCATTTCTACAAAAAAATTTAAAAATTAGCCAGGCATGATGGCGCACAGGTGTACTGGGGAGGCTTGAGGCCAGAATCCTCCTTTAAGCCCAGGAGGTCAAGGCACCGTTGCATTCCAGCCTAGGTGACAGAGCAAGACTCTCTCTTTAAAAAATTAAGTTGATGTTTTCTGTAAACATGGAAAAAGAAAAAAAAAAAATTAAGTTAAAGGCCGGGCACAGTGGCTCATGTCTGCAATCCCAGCACTTTGGGAGGCTGAGGCAGGCAGATCACCTGAGGTTGGGAGTTAGAGACCAGCCTGGTGGTGAAACACCGTCACTACTAAAAATACAAAATTAGCTGGGTGTGCTGGGGCATGCCTGTAACCCCAGCTACTCAGGAGGCTGAGGCAGGAGCATCACTTGCCCCCAGAAGGAGGGGGTTACAGTGAGCTGAGCTCAAGCCACTGCACTCCAGCCTGGGTGACAGAGCCAGACTTCATCTCAAAGTAACAGTAACAAGGACAACAACAAAAGGGCCGGGCGCGGTGGCTCACGCCTGCAGTCTCAGCACCTCGGGCGGCCAAGGCGGAAGGATTATTTGAGCCCAGGAGTGCGAGACCAGCCTGGGCAACATAGTGAAACCCCATCTCTACAAAAGAAAAAAATACAAAATTAGCCAGGCATGGTGCTGTGCACCTGTAGTCCCGGTTACTTGAGGGGCTGAAGTGGGAGGATCGCCTGAGCCTGGGGAGGTTCAAGTTGCAATGAGCCATCATCAGACCACTGCACTCTTCCCTGGGCAACAGAACACAATTGTGCCTCCAAAAAAAAATTAAATTAAAAAAAATTTTGTTTATTTTCTGAGGTGGAGTCTACTCTGTCGCCCAGGCTGGAGTGCTGTGATCTTGGCTCACTGCAACCTCCGCTTCCTGGATTCAAGCGATTCTCCTGCTTCAGCCTCCTGAGTAAATGGAATTGCAGGCACCCACTGGCTAATTTTTGCATTTTTAGTACAGATGGGGTTTCGCCATGTTGGCCAAGCTAGTCTCGGACTCCTGATCTTAAGTTATCCATCCAACTCAGCCTCCCAAAGTGCTGGAATTATAGGTGAGCCTCTGCACCTGGCCAGAATTTTTCTTTAAATTTAACTAATAACAGTACCTTCCTAATGGGGTTTTGATGAGAATTAAATACACAGAGTGCTCAGCCTGGCCACTGGCCCATAGTAAATCCTTCCAAAACCCCAGCAGTAAGAATAACCATTCTGATTTCGTTATTAAGGAAGACAGTTGTTTTCCAAACACGGAAATGAAATTCTCCCTCCAGATACAGGCCTTGCTTGTTTCCTTCCAAGCAAAATTGTAGGAGGGCACCAGATCTCAGGGAATGCTATGTGTTAGCAGGAACTTTCTGGAAAATCAGAAAACCTGGGTCAGTTTGCCCCTAAAATGAGTAAACTGAGAGGTCACTGAATTTAAGGTTGACAAACAGAAGATTCCCCAGGAAAAAGGATTCTACCAAGTCAGAGCCATTTGATCTGCGCTTGCAGAAAAACCCTGGAGAACCTTCTAAAAGCGGCTAACTCTCCCGATGACGATCATTTTCAGAAATGGCTCAGAGGCATCCAGGCCGGATCACAGGGACGGAGCCTGGACCTCCTTGGGCCCCTGTGGCCAGAGCACCCTCACACCACGGCCAGGGGGTGGCCACCAGGGAAGCCTGAGGTCACCTGTGCCCGCTGGATCTCGGGCCATCTCGTGCAGCAGGCTGAGTGAGGAGAAGGTCCGCATCTGCACAGTGCTTGCCTTCGCAGGCAGCGGCCCTGCGCTGTCCAGCTCTGTGCAGGAGGCCTCCCGCAGTACGCCGACCCGGGAGCTCTGGATGCAGGTCAGACGGGAGGCCAGGCCAGGCTGCAGATCGAGAGGAGAATAGACAGCTCAGGCCAGGACCTAGCCATCCACAGGACCCAACTGGGACCGAGGAAGGAGGGCTGAGGGCCACATCAGAGCTGCAGGCCCCCACCCCTGTCTCAGGGAGGCTGGGGACGAGACGCTCAGGGCTGCATCCCAGTGTCACCCACCCCGACTCGCACCAATAGCAGCCCAGGCAAAGGCAGACGGGAGGTGACAAGGATGAGGGAAAGCAAGAAAGTCCAGCAGACAGTGACCAGCAAGACAGGAACGACAGAGCCTCAGTTGGAAAACATTCGCATCAGCAGAGGCCCACCTCCACCTCTCAGATGCTGAGACTTTTCACAGTGACTCAACATGAACAGGGATCCTCTCTCACCCTTCTGCAGACATATGTTTGCTATTCACAAAACACTTGCTGCTTCAGGGAGCTGGAGACAGAGGTGGGGAGGAAGGCATTAGGAAAAGGACAGCGGGGGGTGTGGTGCGGGGGTAACTCCCATAGTTCCAGCACTTGAGGAAGCCAAGGCGGCAGGATCGCTTGAGCTCAGGAGTTCAAGATCAGCCTGGGCAACATAGCAAGACACCCTCTCTACCAAAAATAAAAATTTAAAAATTAGCCAGGAGTGATGCCTTGTGCCTATAGTTCCAGCTACCCGAGAGGCTGAGACGGGAGGATCGCTTGAGGCCAGCTGAAGGCTGCACTGAGCCATGATCACACCACTGTACTGTAGCCAGGGTGACAGGGTGGGACTCTGTCTCTAAGGAAACAGATGGACACATCCATATACACATACAGTAACATTTCTAGGCGGAAGGAGAAGAGAGGAGGGAAGGAGAAGGTAGGAGAGTAGGTAAAGGAAGGAAGACCAAGAAGAGAAGGAATTGGAAGAGAGGAGAAGAGGGGGAGCTGAGGAGAGAAGCCGGAAAAGGGAGGAGAAAGGAGGACGAGGGTCTAGGACAGCAGCTGTCAGGGGGCCCGCCCCACCCCACACTTACGGCCACTCCAGACAGTGCCTGAGAATGCAGCGAGGAGCATCCCCTGTGCAGGGAGCACCGAGCCAGGTCCTTGGTCTTGTGCAGCCCGTCCCCATGGTACTGGTATGTGGTAGGACATAGGCCCAGGATGACCACCTGGGTGGACACAGTGGGGGACAGGTCGGCCTTCTGTCCACTCCACCCCCACTCCCCACCCTTTCCCATCTCCTGGCCTCACTTCATCTAGGGTCTTGGGGCTGCAGGCCCCCAGGTGGCCCTGCAGGAGGCTCAGCACGGCACGCTTCACGTTCAGCACCCAGGGTGGCTCAGCAGGGTGCGGACACAGGTGGGCCACACGCCCAGAGTGCAGGATGAATCAGAGCGGGTTACAGCTCAGGGCAGTGCTGCAAGAGGGCAGACAGGGATCAAGCGGGACCCTCCGGTGCCCCAGGTCACCTGCTGACTGCCAGAGGCCACAGCATCCCTGCCCTCCTGCAGGCCAGCCCCCATGTGGAGCACGTGGGGAACCCCACATCCCCCACTCCCCACCCAATAGCCCTTCTTTCCTCTGCAGCGGGGCTCTGGGACAGCCAAGTCGGCTCTGAGCCACCCCAGCCTTGTCACCCCTGGGACAAAAGGACAGATGTGTGAGACAAGCATCAAAGAATAAAAGGCTGAGTCCCCAAGATTGCCTTCATTCCAAAGCATCTCACTTAATCCCAAGAAGGAGCTGAAGGCATTCTGCATGTGCCACCCCAAATTATGCCACCTGGGTACATTGACTTTTTGCAAACTCTCGCTCTGCTGCACAGGCTGGAGTACGGTGGCGTGATCATAGCTCACTGCAGCCTCAACCTTGTGGGCTTACACGATCCTTCTGCCTCAGCCTCCTGAGTAGCTGGGACCACTAGCATGTAGCCACCACGCCCTGCTAATTTTTTAAACTTTTTGTAAAGATAGGTTTCTGCTATGTTGCCCAGGCTGATGTCAAACTCCTGGGCTCAAGGAATCTTCTAGCTTCAGTCTCCCCAAAGTGCTGGGATTACAGGCGTAAGCCGCCACACTCAGCCTCGTATTTTGAACTGAAAGCTGTATGTGTTCAGAAACAGCAAATATGGGGAGACGCTTTCTCTGAACTCCCCCTCTTCTGCCTTAAGACAGATCCCCCAAAAGGAACCTAATTGTCATTAACCCTCTCCAGGGAGTTTCATCACCTGGGAGAGCAGCTCTCATCCTAAGAGAGGATACTTCAAGTTGACATCACACCCAGACAAACTTCATCCCACACCAGCGCATCTCCCGTCTCTTGTTTTTAATTTAATTTTTGAGATGGAGTCTCCCTCTGTCGCCAGGCTGGAGTGCAATGGCGCGATCTCGGCTCACTGCAACCTCCGCCTCCAAGGTTCAGGCAATTCTTCTGCCTCAGCCTCCCGAGTAGGTGGGACTACATGCATGGGACACCACACCCGGCTAATATTTTTATTTTTAGTAGAGACTGTGTTTCACATGTTGACCAGGATGGTCTTAATCTCTTGGCCTCATGATCCACCCTCCTCAGCCTCCCCAAGTGCTGGGATTACAGGCATGAGCTACCGCGCCCGGCTTCTCCTACCTCTTCTTCTAAAGGTCCATTCCTCTTTTCTAGAAACCATCTACTCCCCTCTAACTTCCCTCCCTCCCTCCTCCCCTTCCCTCATGAAAATTGTACATAAGCTCCCAAATTCACCACTTTGGGGGGCCTTTGCTCTTTCATTCTGGAATGTCCCTGTGCGTGTAAAGAAATCTACCTGTTCTAATGTCAGTTCATTTCTAGGCACAACCACGGAACCCAGGTGGGTAAAGAGAGTCGTTCCCTCCCCTACAGATCCCACCAAGGAGGTTATCATCATCCCTCCACCCACATTCCAGATGAGGAAGCAGGCTCAGAGCAATGCAGCGCCTAGCTCAGGGCCCCAGCTGGGATGTGAGCCCAGGCAGGCTCCTGCGGCGCAGGCTGCAGAAACCCCGAACTGGAAGGGACTTGAGACTCTGTCATTGCTGAGACAAGGAAATGAGGTCCCGAGACAGGGGCCTTCTTGGGGGATGTCACACAGCAAGCCAGGGGAGGAGCTAGGACCAGAATTCAGCCCAACGCTCTTGGAGGAGCTAGGACCAGAATTCAGCCCAACGCTCTTGCCGCTTGCCCTTTGCCTGGCAGAAAAGGGCCTGGGTCTGGTATCTGCGGAGTGAAGGGATGGGGAAGGTGGAAGGTGAGCGGTGGTGAAATCCTCCTTCCCTGCATGGAGCTTGGAAGGGGAAGACAAAGATGCTTCAAGATGAATGGGGAGCTGCCGCGTCCCCAAACCCTGCAGACTAGCAAGACAGAACCCTGGGGAACAGATGAGTCACCACCTCTACTTCTGGGGGGGAGGGGCGGGGGGGCGACAGTCACGCTTCAGCTCCAACTAGAGCCTGGGGGTCCTCTTAAGGTAGTCCCCTGGGTCTCAGGCCTTGATGGAGAGAAATGCTAATGGCACCCACCACTCCCAGAATAGCAAGTGTCAGTCTGGCCTCTAGGAAGTGACAACCCCTGGCCCCACTGACTTAGCATTTCTGATGAGGAGCTAGGGGACAATAGTCCCCTTGGAGGAGACCCTCCCCTTGCCTTTCAGTGGGGATCTGTCTGTCCCTCAGCAGCATCCTCCATCCTGGTATCCCTAGACAAAGGCTTTATTTCTTAACAAATGAATTCGCAATAAAAATGGAAGAGGAATCTGCAGAGAAGGAGCTGTCTTCAGACTGGCGGCCCCTCTGAGCTTTGAGGCCACTGAGGCCACTGTCAGGGAGGCCTGGGAAACAAGCCACAGGGAGAATCCCAGGCTGGGCTGGGTCACAAAAGCAAGGCTTAGCTTAGGGCGGGAGAGGACAGGGTCTCGGCAGAGCGGGGGAGGGGAAGAGGCAGACCTCCACGGGCCCGGCAGTCCCGTAAGCCGGAATCTTCCAGACCACCCTCAACAACGAGGTCCAAGGGTGACCGACAGGCGTGAACTCTGGACTCACTGAGGGGGACAGCCAGAACTACAGGATGCATTCCTCCTACCAGGTAAGACACCTTGTGGAGTCACCCAAGGCTCCTACATGAAGGCACCCCCCACGGCGGTCTCCATTGGTGCTTGACAAGGTCAAAACAAACACAGAAACTTCTTTGAACTTCAGTCCACGATGACATCTCTCTGCTGCAGAGGGGTCACCCTAACTGTTTGTCCTAATGTAATTCAGTGCACCCAGAGCTTGACAGCTGTTGAGACGGTAGAGGGCTCACACCTCCAGCCCCATCATGAGCAGGTCCCGGCCCCATAGCCAAGTGTCTTACCTCAGGCTCTCCGACTCCTTCACAAGCTCCACCTTGGACCCCAGGATGGATGTCACCTGGATGTCTCGGAGCTGAAGCAGAAAGCACGGCAAGTTGGTGACCTCTCCCGGGATACCCCAGGACCTTGCCGGCACCCCACCCACAAAGCAGTTCTAGGGCCCAGCAGGATACATCAACCCATGTTGAGGGCAAGGCAGAGAGACCGCTCCCTGTACCAGGTACAAGGCCTGGGTGGTGAAGGCTGAATGTCTCCAGGGGTAGATCACTGAGATAGCTAAGTACCTACAGCTTCCTGCTAAATGTCTGGAAAGTTCTCATTTTGCCCAAAAAGACACTGGCAGTTTCGTTGAGGGATTCCTAGGACCCTACAATACCAATGGGAATATGTTCCACCATAGAGCAAAGGCTTAGCCCATAACGAAGGCTTGGATATCCCAGCATCACCAAAGGGTGGGTGGGTGTGTGTGTGTGTGGGGGGGGGGGGTGTTGCAAAAGGTAGACTTCCTAAAAATGCAAAATATCCTCCCTGAAAGAACTGATTTCACTGTTTAAATTTAATAGAGCCAGTCACAGTGGCTCGCGTCTATAATACCAGCACTTTGGGAGGCTGAGGCGGGTGGATCCCTTGAGATCAGGAGTTTGAGACCAGCCTGGTCAACGTGGCAAAACCTCTTTTCTACTGAAAATACAAAAATTAGCTGGGCATGGTAGCAGGCACCTGTAATCCCAACTACTTGGGAGGCTGAGGCAGGAGAATTTCTTGAGCCAGGTAGGTGGTGGGTGCAGTGAGCCAAGATTGAGCCACTGCACTCCAGCCTGGGCGACAGAGCATGACTCTGTCTCGAAAAAAAAAAAAATAGATTTTGGCTGGGCACAGTGGCTCATACCTGTAATCCCAGCACTTTGGGAGGCTGAGGCAGGCAGATCACTTGAGGTCACGGATTCGAGACAAGCGTGGCCAACATGGTGGAACCCCGTCTCTATTTTTTTAATAAACAAAAAAATTTTTTTTTAAATGGAATGAAGTTCTGCTACATGCCACAATGTAGATGAAAATGTTATGCTAAGTAAAAGAAGTCAGACACAGTCACATGTTACACAATTCCACTTCTATGAGGTACCTAAAAAACAGGCAAGTTCAGAGACAGAAAGCAGAATAGAGGTGACCAGGGTCTGCAGGGCAGAAAGCAGCCATCAATGCGTACAGAGCTATTTAGGACGATGAGAAAGTTCTAGAGATGGAGGGTGGTGATGGTTGTACAACACTGTGAAAGTACTTCATGCCACCGAATTATACGCTTAAGATGTTGAAATGGTGTATTCCATATTATAATCACAATAAAAAACAAATACAAATAAGCCAGACACAGAGGAAAGCATCCTGTACAATTCCATCAGAGAGACGTTGAAAGACAGGGAAAACTCATCCATGGCGATAGAAATAAAGAAGGCAGGCTAGGCACAGTGGCTCACGCTTGGAATCCCAGCACTTTGGGAGGCCAAGGCAGGCAGATCACTTGAGGTCAGTTCAAGACCAGCCTGGCCAACATGGTAAAACCCCGTCTCTACTAGAAGTACAAAAATCAGCTGGACATAGTGGTGTTCACCTGTAATTCCAGCTATTCAGGAGGCTGATGCAGGAGAATCACTTGAACTGGGGAGGTGGAGGTTGCAGTGAGCTGAGATTGTGCCACTGCACTCTAGCCTGGACGACAGAGTGAGACTCCATCTCAAAAAAAAAAAAAAAAAAAAAAAGCTGTACCCTTGGGAGAAGTGACCAAGGAGAAGTACGAAGGAGGTTCTGGGGGTTATATTTTGTTTCTTGCTCTGGTGATCACTACATAGGTGTTTGGTTTATGTAAATTCCTTGTTTTGAAGATTTGAGATTTTTACACTTTTTACTCTAAAAATATGTTTAATTAATTCACCTTCAAAGGGGCCAGAAACTTTCCATTTTCATCTAGAATCTTTGAAACACACCAGTTCTTTATACCCTTGCCAACATTTGACATTGGCAACTTTTCTTAAATGCTTAAAGCAAACAAATGAATAAAACTGCAACAGAGCAGAGTTTGCTTTGTGAGAACTGGCCCTGCAGATAAAAACAACTGCAAGTATTTTGAAGGATGTAAAAGGAAGGCAAAGACTAATAAAGCAGCAGTTTTGACGTTTTGGACCCTTTAAGAATTCAGAGGCAGCTCAGGGCCACCACTCCATGAAAGACCCCATTCTGTGGTCTACGTGAAAATGCAACTAACAGTTTTGAGAAACTCTTGTTAGCAAGCACTCCAGCCAGTACAAAAACTCATCACAATACAAGATGAGACTCCAGCAGAAACTAAAAGGCCACTTACGGTGGGTGAGAGGGTTTATCCAGGAAAAAATATGAAGGTTATGAGAAATGGGACAGAGGCAAATGGGCAAGCACTTCCACTTGCAAAAACATTGAGGAGCTTCCAGAAAATCTTAATGAAAAGAAACCTGCAACCACCAAGCAGGCCTAGCTGCTAATTCTGCCTTAACCCAGGACCTACCACCACTGCACCTTAGTGTGCCTTTAACCTGAGCCTGTGGACCCAGGTACTGCAAGGCCAGTGTCTAGCAGTAAACAGGCCAGGGCAGGCCTTCCTGGGAATAGACTTCCACCCAGTGTATTCTGTTGTCCAAAGGCCTTGACTCGGTTTGACTTTGCTCACCCTTAGACCTGCAGATGTGGCTCTCAGTCCACCCCTAGGTCACAGTATGTCCCCATTCTATGGCTCTTCTCACTCCAAGGAATTCCCCCAACCTGCCCTAAAAATATTCCTTCCTTAACCTCTGCTATTCCCCCAGTGGGCCCTCTATGGCACCTCTTTCAACCAAAATGGCACCACTTTTCCACATTCCTCTCAAGGGCCCTCGCTTGCCAAATATAAGATTTCTCAGAAAGCTCCTCTGCTTATCAAGCAAATGGAAATTGGAGGTGAGGGGCTATGGCTTCCTTTGGGTCCTCCCCAGTGTCAACATGATCTCCCAGTTGCCCAAAGACACTCACCCGTAAAGCCATCTGGCATGGGCCAAGCACATCAAGGACAGCCAAGACTTGGAAGCCAAGGCCACTCGCCTCCACCAGGACCTGCTACAGGCTGGTGCTGGTGTTGGTGGAAAAGCGATAGGTGTATCCGGTGCCCACATGGAGTTGGGGCCCAGCTGACCCTGGAGGGCAGACAGAGAGAGAGTAATGTCACCTTGACAATCTGCAGCCATCTGGGACCCCAAGTCCACCTCCAAGCATCCTTGCTCGCACCTCTCTCTCTCCATCTGGGCCCGGAGCTTCCTGACCCCAGCTTGAGGAAAGGTTGAGTAGCTGCACACCCTCATAAGGGTGAAAAAGAAAATAAAGATAATAACAGTAATGCTCATTAAGAGCTAGCCAGTGTCATAAGCTAAGCTCTCTTCTCATGCCGAGGAGTCTCTGCCTGGGCATTATTAACATTTGGGGCCAGAGAATTCTGTTTGTGAGGGCTGTCCTGTGTGTTGTCAGGAAATGCAGCAGCATCCCTGACCTCTACCCATGAGATGCCAGTAACACAGTCCGGCTGTGACAACCAAAATTGTCCCCAGACTGCAAAATGTCCCCAGGGGAGGGAGGGCCACAATTACCCCAGCTGAGAAGCATTCATCTACAGTAACTCATTTAAGCCTCATAACCAACTTTGAGATGAATACTCTATTTTCTCCATCTTACAGTAGAAGAAGCTGAGGCTCAGACAGGTTAACTAATTTACACAAGGTCACAAAGCTGGGATTCCACCCTGGGCAGTCTGACTCCTCACCTACCGCCTTGATGGATTTTCGAGTGGGGCTGGGGGGCTGTTATCCTGATCTTCATAGAAGACAAAGCTGTAAAGCTGGCCAACCTTGAGGGATCTTGGGTAAGGAGAGTAATTGTTCCAGGGAAGAGCTGATTTAGGGAACAGAGAGGTCTGTAATTCTCGAGCCAAATCTCTAACCCTCTATTGAGGTCAGGGGATCAAGTATGAAACCTAATTATATTACCTCACCCCTCCCTAAGGCTTGTGATTGAATTGACATTGTCATGTCAATTTCCTTGAGACAGAACCACACCTCATATTCCTAAGATGCTTCTCTCTTTCCAAAGAATTTCTTCCCAAGCCTTTTTCATCTGTTCCACTCCAAAATGCAAATGGCATCACCTGGCCAAAGACATTTATTCCACCTGCGGCCCACAGGTACGAGGAAAAAGTCCCAGGCCTTGGGGACTGGGATGGCTTCAGCCATTTTACTCTGAAGTCTGTGGGTGGCCTTTGCAGAACTAGACTTGGTCCTCCCGACTGGTATCTTTGGGAACATAGCCAGGGCCCTCTGGGGCTGTCTCTGATCCCGTCTTACAGCTTCACCCTCAGGCCCTGTACTGGGCTCAGGCTTCTGGTGATCAGCCATCGTGAGAGAATCACTCACGTAAGCAGGCAGTCATGCAGGAGACCGCCTGCCTCACCTGCAAATCTGCAATCTCTGAAATTGCAAATCAGACGGAACGAGGGTGAGGCCAGAAAGAGGCATAGGATAGCCCCACCCTATGGGCCACTGACCTACTCAAGGAGTAAGACATTTAAGGGTCCAGGGGGGCTAATAGGATGAGAAATGATAATACCAGCTCTCCCCAGACTTCACAAAATGTCCCCAGGGGAGGGAGGGCCACAAAGACTGGAAGCAATCTCCGTATCTATCCAGTTTGCTCTTCCCCATCTTGGGTACTGGCACCATCATCCCTGATAGCTCAAGCTGGCAATCATTCGTGCTTCCACACCCCTCATCACCACCTCAGTCCAGTATGTCAGTAAGCTCTGCCAGTTCCATCACCCAATGCAGGTCTCCATTCTTCCCATCTATCAGTCCATCTACCCATCCCTACTCCCATCCATCCACCCACCCGATCCCTGCTCCTATCCATCCATCCACCCCTCACACCCCCTCCTATCCATCTGCCCCTAACCCCTTCCTATCCATCCACCCATCCACCCACCACTCGCCCTCCTATCCATCCATCCACCCACCCACCCGCTCACCCGCTCACCCACTCCCCTTTATCCATCCATCCACCCACTCACTCCCCCTGCTATCCATCCATCCACTCACCCATTCACCCACTCCCCCCTTATCCATCCATTCACCCACTCCCCCTGCTATCTATCCATCCACCCACTCACTCATTCACCCATTCCTCCTATCCATCCATCCACCCACCCATCTACCCATACCCACTCCCATCCATCCACCCACTCCCACCTATCCATCCAACTCCCCACTCCTATCCATCCATTAACCCAACCACTCCCCATATTCATCCATCCACCAACCCACCCCCAACCCATCTTCCATCTGCCCACACACCCACCCACTCCCCTTCCTATCCATCCATTCACCCACCGACCCACCTGCCTGCCCGCCCACCCATCCTATCTATACATCCATCCACCCACCCACCATCCCATCCATCCATCCATCTGCCCGCCCGCCCTCTCCCACCTCCTACCCATCCATCTGCCCACTCCCCCACATCCATCCATCCATCCATCCAGCTCCCCATCTCCCCTCTATCCATCCATCCACCTATCCATCCCTGTCCCCTCCCCCCTCAGAGCCCCTCCCATTCTTCCTCCTATGCATTCCTCCCCTCTGCTATCCACATGCCTCTGACTCTGTGGCTCTCACTCTAGGCAAAGCCACCCCTCCTCCTGGCCAGATGACTGAAGGAGCCCGATTTTCCCTGTGTCCATGACTCATCCTCCTCCCAGCAGCCAGTCAGTCTTTAAAAACACAGATCAGATCATATCATATCACTCCCTGCTTAACAGCTCCTGGGGCTCCTCCCCACAACACATCCCCCCAACACAGACTTACAGTAAAACCCTAACCAGGCAAGCAGGCCTCTGCCTGCCCCTCTCTTGCCCTCCAGGCATGCTGGTGGCTCCTCTCCAGCTCAAGGCCTTTGCACATGCCATTCCCACCTGCCTCAACTCTGTTCCTCCTGCCCTCCGTGTCCCAGCATCCCTTAGGTCTCAGCATACATGTCGCTCCTTGGCCCACACTGACCACCCTGTCCTGAGTAGATTTCCTTCCTCCATCTCTACATAGCACCCTATTCTCCATGGAACCCTTTCAAAATTGGTATGTGATTTAATTATTTTGGTTGTCCTATTTACCATTGTAACCTCCAGCTCCTGGAATCCAGTTGAGACTGGAAAGATTGGATAAATGAGTACAATGAACATTTGTGCCGCTTTATTAATTCATCGTGTTTGATCTCCCTGACAATCCAGCCAAGGCAGTGCTCTTCTTACTACCATTTTACAGATAGAGCACCTCGTCCTGAAGTGACTCGCCCCGGTGCACACAGCTGGTTAACGGTGGAGCCTTAGGATTTGAACCCAGGCACTCTGGCTCCAGAGTCCCCAGCCATACCCTCATCCTGAATCAGAGTAAGTGAGCGAATGCATGAATGAACAGAGAACCAGCAAAGGCAAGACCAAGAGGCTGCTGCAGGAAATGGCAGGAGCTGCTGCCGCTCCCCGGTGGGTGTCTCCCTTCTCCCGCCATCGAAGGGGTAGAGGTCAACCAGGGCATGAGCAGACATGGTGAGGTGGCTCCTTGGCCCCCAGTTCAGGCTGCTGAGGAAACTGCCAGGGATTTCCAGAGCTCTCCCTGGGAAGGTCAGCACCCCTCCCTCCCTCCCTTTTTCTCTCCCTCCCACCCTCCCTCCATCTGTCTGTCTGTCTGTCCGTCCGTCCGTCCATCCATCTGTCCGTCCAGCCACCCAGCCCTTCCACTGCCACCTGCTTTCAAGCCTTGTTTCCCCTGCCTGCCAGCCACTTGCAAGCTCTTTCCCAGCCACCATCCACACCCTCCTGTGCCTTAACCAGGCATCCATCTGCAGCCATTTCCATGGGATGGCGTTTCAATAATACCACTTCCATCCTCAAAGCTACCCCGCTGCACAACTCATCATTGCTACATATGCTGACCTGTTTAATCCCTCGAAAAACAAATTGTTTCTGGGCGCGGTGGCTCATGCCTGTAATCCCAGCACTTTGGGAGGCCGAAGTGGGCAGATGGCTGGAGCTCAGGAGTTTGAGACCAGCCTGGCCAGCATGGCAAAATCCCCTCTCTACAAAAAAAAAAAAAAAAAAAAAAAAAACATTAGCCAGGCATGGTGGCACACACCTGTGGTCCCAGCTGCTCAGGACTGAGGTGGGAGAACTGCTTGAGCCGAGAGGCGGAGGTTGCAGTGAGCCGAGATCACACCACTGTACTCCAGCCTGAGCAGCACAGTGAGACTCTGTCTGGGGGGAAAAAAAAAAAATTTCCCCAAAATGGGGAAGGGTGGGAGTGGCAGTGCATTATATACTATTTTGTTTAGACCTTTTGAAACAACAGAACATGGTAGGATATTTGGAAGGGTTTTTTTCCCCTAAATATTCTGACACATCTAACAAATCCCTCTTTGCATTCAAGTAGAGTATCAGTAGATAAAATCACATTTCAAAGACACTCAATCCAATCAATTTCCCTTCCAACTTCCCTTCAACTCTGATCACTCAGACACTGGGCACCAAGTTAAACCTATGTGTGCATAATCATGGCATTCTCAGTTGTGCACAAGCCCAGCATTCTGCTTGTTTGCTCAACAGACAATCCCTGCATCTGCTTTCCTGCTCCGCTAGGCTACAAAGCAGCCTGGCCCGACAGCCTCCATCCACCATAACCCACAGAAGTGAGCTGAGCTGCGAGAGCCTTGTGCTTGAAGTATCCCTGTACCCCACCCCTTCCATTTCCTGAGCACTTAAAAAACACATGTAAAATATTTTTAAATTTTCAGAAAAATGAAATGCAATGATAGATTCTTAATAGATTAACCGAGGATGGGACAGCATTGCACACTGGCGATAATAAATTCTTCAGTCAGATCCGACTCACTTCTAGAAAGAGACCTGAAATGGACTGAAATCAATGTCATCTCAAGCCAGCAAATGCAATCAAGGCCCATTTCAGCTTTCTCAGCTGTCAATTCTGATCCGTGTGCATTCTTTTGTGAAGCCAATACAATTTACTGAGCACCTATGGTATGCCAGGCAGTGTTATATGCTGAAATAAAAGCCCAACTATCAAAACAATCATTTACAGCTATTAAAAGACCCCACAATCTGGAATGTGCTGTCCAGCATGTGGCTATTAAGCATCGGAAACATTACTAGTTACAGAGAAACTTCTCATTTAATTTTATTTAAACAAAAAACCAATACTCAATTCAATTATTAATAGACTTTCAGCCACATGCAGTGTGGTTCATGCCGGTAATCCCAGCACTTCGGGAGGATTGCTTAAGCCTGAGAGTTGGAGACCACCTGAGACAACATGGTGAATCCCCATCTCTATAAAAAGTATTTTTTAAAAAAGAAAACTTTCAAGTATGTTTGAAACAACTTAGCACAGTAACTAAACATACTTTCTCAACTCTGTATTTTAAGATGTCTAAAGAGATCACGTATTTGCAATGAAAATTTAGCATTCAAATTGAAATATGCCGTAAGTATAAAATACACATTGAATGTTGAAACATGGGAAATATATCTCATTAATACTTTCTATTGATTATATTTTCTAATTATATATGGGATATATCAGGTTACATAAAATATGTTATTAATGTCACTTTTTTTTTTTTTTTTTAAGTATGGATACTAGGAAAATTAAGATAAGTTGCTTTTTGTTTGTTGAGACAAGATCTCACTCTGTCGCCCAGGCTGGAGTGCAGTGGCCTGATCTCGGCTCACAGCAGCCTCGACAGCCCCCGGGCTCAAGCTCAGTGAGCCTGGAAGGCAGCATTTTCCCACTCTGGGCTTCAGATCTGGTCTCCGCAGCTTCCCAGTCCCCCCACCTTGTCCGAGTTTCCAGAGGATGCTGGTGGAGGAAGTGAGTGAGATGAGGATTCACCTGTCATCTCTCCCTCTTCTGCCCCATGAAAAGCAAAACAGAACGTGGCAGTGGAAAGGCAGGTCAGCAGGCATCTGGCCACAAAAGCACCATCCCAGGCGCATCTGGGCTGCCCCTCGCTTCACTCTAGACAGGACCAGGAACACGCATCAGTTTTACTTACTCTCAGCAGTCACTGCCACCAGTGGCCAGAGCAGGACCAGACCGAGGAGCCCCATGGAGGCAGGCATCACCCCTCGGCCAGCCCTGGGGCCACCAGCCTCAGGCTCCAGAGCAGCTCAGCCAGTCCAGAAAGGAATCTTTTCCCTGAAGAGGAGGGCTCAGCTTCAACCCACTCTCCCAGCCTAGGAGGGGAGAAGGGGAGGTGGGGGGCATTGAGAACAGAGATCCACCCAATCAGAAGCCTCCAATAAAGTATTAGCACCCCACCCAACAGAGAGGAGGGGAGGGGGACTCCTGACCAACGAGGAGAAAAAAAGCCCAGGGGAAGAAAAGGAGCTGACTACTCTTCCAGCCTTGTAAACAGAGGTCGCAGAGCAGAAGGCAACACAGTCTGGTGGTTGTTTCTTATTAATTGCAGTATAATTTTATATATATAAACAATACAAAATTGACCATTTTCATCATTTTATTTATTTTAAAAGACAGAGTCACTGCCAGGCATAGTGGCTTTTGCTTATAATCCCAGCACTTTGGAAGGTCTAGGTGGGCAGATCATGAGGTCAGGAGTCCTGAGACCAGCCTGAGCAGCACAGTGAAACCCAGTCTCTACTAAATACAAAAATTAGCTGGGCATGGTGGCAGGAGCCTATAATCCCAGCTACTGGGGAGGCTGAAGCTGGAGAATCACCTGAACCCAGGAGGTGGAGTTTGCAGTGAGCCAAGATCGTGCCACTGCACTCCATCCTGGGCAACAGAGCTAGACTCCACCTCAAAAAAAAAAAAAAAAAAAAAGACAAGGGCTCACTCTGTCACCAAGGCTGGAGTACAGTGGTATGATCATGGCTCACTGCAACCTCCACCTCCGGGCCTCAAGCAATCCTCTTGCCTCGGCCTCTCAAGTAACTGGGACTACAGGGTCTATGCCACCACGCCCACCTAATTTTTATTTTTTATTTTTTTATTTTTTGGTAGAGATGGGGTTTTACTATGTTGCCCAGGCTGGTGTGGAACTCCTGGGCTCAAGCGATCCAGTCACCTCAGCCTCCTAAAGTGCTGGGATTACAAGCGTGAGCCACCGTGCCCAGCCCATTTTAACCACTCTGAAGTATTGAGCTTAGTGGCATTTTGTCCACTCGTGACATTGTGCAACCATCACCACTATCTCGTTGTGTAGTCTGATGTTGGGTTTGTCTTTCCCAGTGCTCAGGTTAGGAAAAGCCAATGGGAGGTCTGGCTCAGCAAGGCCTTTGGAAATGGCTCTAATCACAGCAGCAGTGGGTTTTGCAAAGCTCCAGGTTCACGGCCTCTGAGAGGACAAGGAAGTAATTCTGGAGCCCAGGGTCTGCTCACACCTACTCAACGCTCATCCCAGGTCCCAGACCTCTGCTTCTCTCACCACCAACTCACCTCCACGCACAACTTTTGGTTTTCACAGTGTTTTTTGCTTGTTTTGTTTTTGAGATGGTGGGTCTCACCCTGTTGTCCACGCTGGAGTGCAGTGGTGTGATCATACTTCACTGCAGCCTCAACCTTCTAGGCTCAAGCGATCCTCCCACCTCAGCCTCCCAAGTAGCTGGGTCTACAGGCACACGCCACCATACTTGGCTGACTACTCCCATTTAAAGTGCGTAACTGGGCTGGGCGCAGTGGCTCACGCCTGTAAGCCCAACACTTTGGTAAGCTGAGACAGGTGGATCATCTGAGGTCAGGAGTTCAAGACCAGCCTGGCCAACCTGGTGAAAACCAGTCTCTACTAAAAGTACAAAAAAATTAGCCAGGCATGGTGGTGGTGGCAGTGGCTGCCTGTAATCCCAGCTACTCGGGAGGCTGAGGCAGGAGAATTGCTTGAGCCCGAGAGGCAGAGGCTGTAGTGAGCTGAGATACCGCCATGGTACTCCAGCCTGGAGACAGAGAGACTCCATCTCAAAATAAAATAAAAATAAAGGATACAACTCGATGGTTTTTAAGATAGGGAGTTTCGCAATCATTACTACAACCAATTTTATGATATCTTCACTGCAAAAAGAAATCCCATACATAGTAAGCCATCACTCCTGGTGCCTCTGACCCTTGTCCTTGGCCACCACTGATAGGCCTTCTGTCCTTACAGATTTACCCATTCTGGACATTTCACATAAATGGAAGGGGTCAGTAGGTGGCCTTTTTGTCTGGCTTCTTTCACTCAGCATGACAGTTTTGGGGTTCAGCCACGTAATGTCAAATAGCACATCATTCTTTTTGCGGCTGAATAACAATGCACTGAATGGATAGACCACTTTCTGTGTAGCCACTTATCTCCTGATGGACAGTTAAATGCACTTTTCATACAATTTTCTTAGACTCAAGTTAAGACACAGTTGACTGGTTGACACACCATGTTTTATGAAAACTTATTTATGCTTTTAGACTTGGCCAATTTTCTTTTTGTATTTTGAAATCACTGATTCCACCTCCCCTTTTCCAAGCTTAAGCATTTTCCGTTTTTTTCCTTAAGTTGGGTTTTGCTCTTGTTGACCAGACTGGAGTGCAATGGCATGACCTCGGCTCACTGCAACCACTGCCTCCCGAGTTCAAAGCGGTTCTGCTGCCTCAGCCTCCTCAGTAGCTGGGACTACAGGCATGTGCCACCACACCCAGCTAATTTTTTGTATTTTTAGTAGAGACGGCGTTTCACCATGTTGGCCAGGCTGGTCTCGAACTCCTGACTTCAGGTGACCCACCCACCTCGGCCTCCCAAGTGCTGCAATTACAGGCTTGAGCCACTGCACCTGGCCCCCAGCTCAAGCATTTTCTCTAGCAGGGTTCAGGAGCCCCCAACCCACAGGAATGAAGACATAAAAGACCCCTTAGCTCACAGCTGCTTGGGGACTATGATGAGTTCTGGTGTGGATGCTAAACGCTGTGAGGAAAAGCCAAAAACCACATCCCGAGGGGTGCCGGCTTTGAGGAGCCAGTGGGGAAATGATATACACAGGCAGGAGACTCTCAGCACACCATGGGCACACCTCACAAAGAGAGAGGAGCAGTTATTGTGCCAGGAAATCGTGGAAGAGTTGACAAAGATTTCTTTGGATCACAAAGAATAGACGGCATTGTTGTTAGGAAACTCTGTCAGGCACTAGGCAAAGCATTCCTTGTATATTAACTCATTCAGTCAACTCCTGCAAAATCCCTGCAAGGTGAACTAGGTCATCCCATGATACAGATGAGGAAACAGACACACAGAGAGGTTAAGACACTTGCCCTAAGTCACACAGCTCAGCAGGATTTTCACCCCATCTGGCTCCAGAGTTCCTGCTCAGTTAGCTCTGGCAGCTTTGCTCCATCACTTTCTCCATCTTCTCCCCCGGGAGACTCAAGTCTCTGACCACAGGCCTGGATTCCTCCCTCATTCCAAGCCAGGAGCCTGAGCAGAAACCTTGCAATCCTCGATCCCTAGTTTCTCATCAATGCAGCAGCATCAATCACGGGGCAGAGGGGGACGGGGGGGGCGGATACTGGCTACAAATGCAGATTCCCAGGCCCCTTCCAGGCCAGGACAATCAGACTCAGTAAGGTGGGGCCCTCCCTGCAGGCCATTCTGATAACCAGCCAGGTTTACATCACTCCAGCCTACATGAGGGGCCTGGGAAGGGTCCCTGTACCTCTGGCCTCACTTTGTATCTACATCGTCACTGTCCCAAAACCATGTAAGCTGGTTTGATAGAGTGTGGGGACACAGGACTCGATTTGCAAAGACTCAGACCCTCCTAGATAAGTCACCCACCATAGATCCAGCTTCCCGCCTCCGTATCTGCCCACCTCCCCGGCCCCCCACCCTCCCAGCCCCCCTCCCACCAAAAAGAAAGTCCTGCTTCTACCTGGAGGAAACTTAAGGGGTTGGGTTTGCCAATGACTGGGGATCGGGCTTCCAGTCAGTGTGAGTTCAGCCAGAGTGTGGATAGAAACCCATCAGCCTCAGGTCAGCGTCACCAGCATTCAGAAACCTTTTTGGTGAGTGCAGTGACTCCTGCCTTTACTCCCAGCACTTTGGGAGGCTGAGGCGGGAGGACTGTTTGAGCCCAGGAGTTGAAGACCAGCCTGGGGAATACAGGGAGACCACCATCTCTACACAAATAAATAAATAAAAGCCAGTTGTGACAGTACACACCTGTAGTCCCAGCTACTCAAGAGGCTGAGGCAGGAGGATTTCTTGAGCCCCGGAGGTTGAGGCTGCAGTGAGCTGTGTGACACCACCGCACTGCAGCCTGGGTGACAGAGCAAAACTCTGTTTTAAAAAAGAAAAGAAACACTCAGCCTTTTCATTTGTGTATCAACCTGTTCTCATGCTGCTATAAAGAAATACCTGAGGCCAAGTGCCGTGGCTCACACCTGTAATCCCAGCACTTTGGGAGGTTGAGGCGGGTGGATCACCTGAGGTTAGGATTTCGAGACCAGCCTGACCAACAAGGAGAAACCCCGTCTCTACTAAAAATACAAAATTAGTCAGGTGTGGTGGTGGGTGCCTATAATCCCAGATACTCAGGAGGCTGAGGCAGGAGAATCACTTACCCCAGGAGGGGGAGGTTGCAGTGAGCCAACATCGTGCCATTACACTCCAGCCTAGGCAACAAGAAGTCTCAAAAAAAAAAAAAAAAAAAAAAAAAAAAAAAAAAAAAAAAAAAAAAAAAAAAAAAAAAAAAAAAGGAAAAAAAGAAAAAGAAATACTTCCCAGCAATCCCATTACTGGGTATATATCCAAAGGATTATAAATCATTCTATTATAAAGGACACACGCACACAAACGTTCACTGCAGCACTGTTTACAATAGCAAAGACCTGGAACCAACCCAAATGCCCATTGATGATAGACTGGACAGGGAAAATGTGGCACACACACACCATGGAATACTATGCAGCCATCAAAAAGGATTAGTTCATGTCTTTTGTAGGGACATGGATGAACCTGGAAAACATCATTCTCAGCAAACTGACACAAGAACAGAAAATCAAACACTGTATGTTCTCACTCATAGGCGGGCATTGAACAATGAGAACATATGGACAGAGAGGGGAGAATCACACACTGGGGTCTGCGGGGGTCGGGGGGAAGTAGAGGAGGGACAGCAGGGGGTGGGGAGTTGGGGAGGGATAACATGGGGACAAATGTCAGATATAGGTGATGGGGAGGAAGGCAGCAAACCACATTGCCATGTATGTATCTATGCAACAATCTTGCATGTTCTTCACATGTACCCCCAAACCTAAAACGCAATAATATATTTTTAAAAAATAGAAAAGAAATACCTGAGACTGGGTAATTTATAAAGAAAAGAGGGTTAATCGGCTCACAGTTCCGCAGGCTGCACAGAAAACGTGGCAGCATCTGCTTCTTCAGAGGCCTCAGGGAGCTTCCAGTCACAGCAGAAGGCAAAGTGGGAACAGGCACATCACAAGGCAGGCGCGGACCCAGAGAGAGGCATGGTGGAGGCGCCGCACTCTCTTAAACAACCAGATCTCCTGCGAACTCAGTCACTTTTCAGCACTAAGGGAGGATGGTGCTAAACCACTCATGAGAACTCACTCCGGCCTGATGCAATCACCCCCAGCCAGGCCTGCCCTCCAACACAGGAGATGACCATTTGACAGGAGATGCTGCTGGGGACACAGAGCCAAACCATATCAATTTGGTTTTGGTTTTTTTTTTTTTTTTTGATATAGTCTTCCTCTATCATCCAGACTTGAGTGCAATGGCACAATCTAGGCTCACTGCAACCTCCATCTCCCGGGTTCAAGCGATTCTCCTGCCTCAGCCTCCTGAGTAGCTGGGATTACAGGTGTGCACCACCACACCTTGCTAATTTTTGTATTTTTAGTAGAGATGGGGTTTCACCACGTTGGGTCAGGCTGGTCTGAAACTCCTGACTCCATGATCTGCCCACCTTGGCCTCCCAAAGTGCTGGGATTATGGGCGTGAGCCACAATACCTGGCCTGAAGAAGCTTTATTTTTTATTTTTTCATATTAGTCTGTTTTCATAGAAACTTTCTTTTTAAACCCCCAAAAGATTTTCTGCAGAGCTAGGTTAAGCAGGTGAGAGAACCGTAGCTACCCCATGCTAGAGAAGAATTAACCAGCAGGGGGCAGTGAGCTCCTCTTGCCTGGCCTTCACGAAGCACTCACTGCTGCCACCCTATCTTCGACACAAAAGATGAATGGAGAGGCGGGGCTTGGTGACTCATGCATGTAATCCCAGCACTTTGGGAGCCTAAGGCAAGCAGATTACTCGAGGTCAAGAGTTTGAGACCATCCAGGCCAACATGGTGAAACCCTGTCTCTACTAAAAAATACAAAAATTAGCAAGGCGTGGTGGCGTACACCTGTATAGTCCTACTTGGGAGGCTAAGGCAAGAGAACTGCTCGAACCTGGGAGGAGGAGATTGCAATGAACTGAGATTGCACCACTACACTCCAGCCTGGGGAACAGAGTGCGACCCCATAGCCGAAAGAAAAAAAACAAAGATTAACAGAGAAATTGACTCTTCCAACGTTGCTAGTTGGAAAGGTCAGGTGGCTGGGAGACGGCGGGGCGGGGCTGGGAGACGGCGGGGCGGGGCTGGGAGACGGCGGGGCGGGGCTGGTTTCTCTCTTTTCTTGTTTGTTCAATTAGCAGTGTGACCTTAGAAAAGTTACTTAACCCCTCTGGACTCCTTTCCTCCCTGGCAAAATGAAAGGGCTGGAAATTCCTGGCAAAGTGTCTTCCAGCTCCATGTTGTGTTCAAGTGAAGAATAAAGAGGTCAGAAAGGGCAGGGCGTGGTGGCTCACGCCTGTAATCCTAGCACTTTGGGAGGCCAAGGTGGGTGGATCACCTGAGGTCAGAAGTTCAAGACCAGCCTGGCCATCATGGTGAAACCCCATCTTTTAAAAATAAATAAATAAAAATAAAATAGAGAGGTCAGAAAGAAGCGACGCACATGCAGGAGTTAGCAACGATAAAAACGGCATTGCATCTAGTTGGGGAGAAAAGATTCAAAGATGGACCAAGTATATACGAACACCCCGTTCAAAGAAAAAGACACAAATAGAGCTTAGGCAAAGAGACTCAACCTGAGACATAAAAGAAATGCAAATTAGGCCTGGCGTGGTGGTTCACACCTGTAATCTAGCACTTTGGGCAGCTGAGGAGGGCGGATCACCTGAGGTCAGGAGTTCAAGACCAGCCTGGCCAACGTAGTGAAAACCCCATCTGCGCTAAAAATACAAAAATTAGCCAGGTGTGGTGGTACATGCCTGTAATCCCATCTACCTACGTGTGAAGTTGAGGAAAGAGAATCACTTGAATCTGGGAGGCGGAAACTGCAATGAGCCAAAAATCACTAAAAAAGAAATGCAAATTAAAGTTACAAAACTCAGGCCCAGTGTGGTGGCTCAAGCCTGTAATCCCAGTACTTCAGGAGGCTGTGGCCAGCGGATCACTACTTGGGAAGCTGAGGCAGAAGAACTGCTTGAACCCAGAAGGTAGACATTGCAGTGAGCCGAGATCATGCCACAGCACCCCAGCCTGGGCAACAGAGCAAGACTTCGTCTCAAAACCAAAAAAAAATAATAATTTTTAAAATTAAGTGAAAAGGCCATAAAGCCTAGACGAAATAACTGGCAACTCGTGGAGAAAAAGGACATAGGCGCTCAGGGAAAAGAAAGAGGAAACAGCACGTTGAGGTTTTGCAGGTTAAAGGTGAATGACAGATCACTTCACATTTGGAGTACGTGAAACTCTTGACAAGAGCCAGTTTAATATTTCCAAGGACAAAGACCATCCTCCCTTTCACATCACTCAGAACACCTTCACATTGTGGCCATAAAAATGTGGGTTGGGTGGGGAAAGGAGAAGCACATTTTCTCTGTCCTAGCAATTCCCCTTCTAGAAATTAACCCAAGCCAGGTGTGGTGGCTCCTGCCTATAATCCCAGAACTTTGGGAGGCAGAGGCAGAGGTGGGAGGATCACCTGAGGTCTCGAGTTTGAGATCAGCCTGGCCAACATGGTGAAACCCTGTCTCTACTAAAAATACAAAAATTAGCCCAGCGTCATGGCATGCCTGTAATCCCAGCTACTCAGGAGGCTGAGGCAGGACAATCACGTGAACCCGGGAGGCGGAAGTTGCAATGAACCCAGATTGCACCACTGCACTCCAGCCTGGGCAACAGAGGGAGACTCTGTCTCAAAAAAGAAAAGTTAACCTTGCCTTGCTCCTCGAAGGCACCTCCAGGCCCTCGGAATGTGCTGCCCGATAGTAATGTCAAACGTCTCTCTTTACCTGGGGGCCTGGGACCACACCAGCCAGTCTATGCTAATAACATGATTTATGGTGTGGGGTTGAGCCATGTGATATCAACGTGACCTCTGGAGGGGCTGGAAACTGAGGTCAACTATAAGCCTGGCCATGAAAGACTGGCCATAAAAACACTGCACACAAAGCTCTGGGGAGCTTCCTTGGTTGGCAATGCCCTGTACATGTTGCCACACACCACGGCTGGGAGAAGTAAGTACAGTCCACAAGTCCAGAGAGAGGACCTCTGGGAGCTCGTGCCTGGCCTCCCTGCCCTATGCGCCCTTTCCCTTTGCTAATTTAACGCTGCAGCTTTCCCTGTAATAAACAGCAGCCATGAGTGCAGGGGCTTTTCTGAGCTCTGTGAGTCCTCCTAGAAAACCACAGGGGCTGAGAGTGATCTCGGGCCCTTCCCAAAATGCAAACACCTACTGTGTGCTAGTCGCTTTTCACTGGGGATACAGCACTCAGTAGCAAGACAGACAAAAGCCCCTGCCCTCAAGGAGCTGACTTACTTTTTTCTTTTTTTCTTTCTTTTTTTTTTTTTTTTTTTCTGAGAAGGAGTATCACTCTGTTGCCCAGGCTGGAGTGCAGTGGCGCTATCTCGGCTCACTGCAACCTCTCTGCCTCCCAGGTTCAAGTGATTCTCCTGCCTCAGCCTCCTGAGTAGCTGGGATTACTGGCGCGCACCACCACACCTGGCTAATTTTTTATATTTTTAGTAGAGAAGGGGTTTCACCATGTTGGTCAGGCTGGTCTCAGACTCCTAACCTCATGATCTGCCCACCTCAGCTTCCCAAAGTGCTGGGGTTACAGGCATGAGCCACTGTGCCCAGTGAAGGAGCTAACTTTCTAGTGCAGGGACACAGATCAGAAACAAGACAAATAGGCGGGGTGTGGTAGCTCAGCCGTCTGGGAGGCCGAGGTGTGAGGATGAGGAGTTTGAGACCAGCCTGGGCAACACAGTGAGAACCCGTCTCTATGAATAAGGAAAATAAAAGACCACAGATAAGCTTGTCTTTCAGGAGCAGACTTATAGGGGGAGCAGGAAACCCCTCGGGACACAGGCTTGGCACCTAGAAGCCAGTCTCTATTAGGACCAGGTCGTGTTCAGCTTTGATAAGCAGGAGCAGAACAAGCCAAGCAAGTGACACTCAATTACACAAGCAGCAGTCACCTGTGTCCCCAACTCATCATGGGCCAGGTGTGGGCATCACCATCAGCGCACCTGGCTCAGGTGAGGATGGAGCAGGTGGCCACCTCTGTGTCATTTGAAAGCCTCCACATTTCTTTCACAGGAGGGCCATGGGGGCTGCCTCCCACCCAGGAAATAAAACATGTAGTTTATGAGTGCAAACAAGAAAAAACTTCAAGCACAAAAACGATGCAAAATGCTTCTGGGAGGGGTGACATGTTAGCTCAGGAATCCCAGCTTGGAACCTGGGACCAGTAACTTCACCTCTCAGAATTTCAATTTCTTTGTAAAATGCAGAGCAGATGCTTGCCTTACAGAATTGTGAAATTCAATGAGAACTGCCCTGCCCGTGGCAGCCATTCAACACGATACTCACTGCTGCTCCGAGACCCGGTCATTATCCTCCCGCCTACTCACTCATCTACCTTTACTGTTTACAGGTTGACGTCGTTTCACAATCAAAGATTAAGTCCCGATTCCTGTGGCTGTCGGATGTTCAGCTGAGCTAGAAAAGGGCGGGCTGAGGTATCGCGTGTCAAAGCAAGCAGTCAAAAATGTTGACTTGCTGAGCGTTAAGCCCGAGATCGCTCCTTGCGATGGTACAAGGAGAAACTGGAGAAAGCGCTAACTGCCCTTCTCCCATTTCCCCACCATGGGGCATCAGCTGAGGGTCTAGTTTATCATCCAGGCTCCTGGCAGTTTTATGGACCTGGGTCAGGGGCGAGACGGGGCTAGGAGTGGCAAAGTACTCAGTACTAAGCCAGAGTGGCGTAAAGGGTCTTCTTTAGAAGACCCCTGCCCAAGACCTCATATAAGGAGGTCCAGGAAGGCAGACACCAGGGCTAAAAATGCAGACATGCATCACAGCAGAGCCTCAGGGCTTCAGCCCTTGATGCAACCCCCACCCCCTGCCCCCCGAGACCAAAGGGCACTGGCTGCACCCCAAGTCTGGTATGGGGAGGGTAGCTCCCCATAAGGCCTGCCAAGTAAAGTCTTCAGAATTACCTATCATCAGGACTCAAAAAAAAGAAGATTACATGCGGGTTTTTTTGGTTTAGTTTCGTTTTTTTTTTTTTGAGACGAGGTTTTAGCATGTTGGTCAGGCTGGTCTCGAACTCCCAACCTCAGGTGATCCGCCCATCTCGGCTTCCCAAAGTGCTGGAATTATAGGCGTGAGCCACCGCACCTCACCTTTCTTTTTTTTTTTTTTTTTTTTTTTTTTGAGACTGAGTCTTGGTCTGTCTCCCAGGCTGGAGTGCAGTGGTGTGATCACGGCTCACTGCAGCTTCCACCTTCCGGGTTCAAGTGATTCTTCTGCCTCAGTCTCCTGAGTAGCTGAGATTACAAGCAGGCTAATTTTGTATTTTTAGCAGAGACAGTTTTCTCCATGTTGGTCAGGCTGGCCTCAAACTCCCAACCTCAGGTGATCCACCCACCTCAGCCTCCCAAAGTGCTAGAATTACAGACATGAACCACCACGCCCAGCCCAGGGTTTCTTTTTGAGGTGATGAAAATGCTAAAGTTGATTGTGGTAATGGTTGTACAACTTTGGGACTATACTAAAAAACCATTAAACTGTATGCTTTGAAACTTGGTTTTAGAGACAGGGTCTTGCTTCTGTTACCCAGGCTAGGGTGCAGTGGTGCCATCACAGCTCACTGCAGCTTTCACCTTCCCCAGGCTCAAGCGACCCTCCTGCCTCAGCTTCCTGAGTAGCTGGGACTACAGGCTTGCACCACCATGCCCAGCTACATTTTTTTTTTTTTTTTTTTTTTTTTTTAAGAAACCAGGTCTCACTATGTTGCCCAAGTTGGTCTTGAACTTCTGGCCTCCACCAACCCCCCTACCTTGGCCTCCCAAAGTGCTGGATTACAGGTGTGAGCCACCACACTCGGCTGAATTGTACACTTTAAACGGGTGAATTGTGTGATACGTAAATAACATCTCAGTGAAGCTACTACCAAAAAAGCCAAAAAGTTCTTACCTGGAGGCCCTCCGTGAGTGGCTGTTGGTAGAGCACGGCCTACGGTGCGGCCTGACAACCTCCCCCTGCGTTAACGTGCCTGCGTCTCCCGGCACGTTCCTATTTCTTGGCTACTCAGAAATGCATCAGCCACTTCACCTGGGGCTCCACTCTATAACTGACACCTGCTTCCAATCCCCACGTCCTCCAAACAGAAATTTACCTGCCCAGGATCACATGTCACATGTCCCCAGCTGCTAAGGCCTCCGTGGTAATGAACCCTCATGTGAAGACTACAGCCCCATACCCAGTCCCTTCCCGTCCTTGTTTCCCAGGAATGAGCCATGTTCTCACCATGCCCTGAGCAGGACACATACAGCCTTAGATCTGTAGACTCAAGACTCACTCCGTTGACGGCATTCTCAGCTCAGGGAGGGACGGAGGCAGCCCCCAGGGCTGTGATACGTAAATAACATCTCAATAAAGCTACTACCAAAAAAGCCAAAAAGTTCTTACCTCGAGGCCCTTGGAGAGTGGCTGTTGGTAGAGCACGGCCTACAGTGCGGCCTGAAAACCTTCCCCTGCGTTAAGGGGCCTGACCCTCCCGGCACTTCCCTATTTCTCAGCTCAGGGAGAGACGGGGGCAGCCCCCAGGGCCCACCAGTGGAAGGAATGATGGGGACTTTCGAATGACATGACCTGCAGCGGTGGCTCCCCGGGCCTATCCTCGCCTGAGCCAGGTGTGTGAATACAGATGCCCTACCCTGGCAGCAGACGGTGGGAAGGGGACACAGGAGCTGATCCTTGCAAAGTTGAGTGTCACTGCTTGGCTTGTTCCGCTCCTGCTTGTCAAAGCTGACCACAGCCTGGTGCTCACTGAGACCTGTGTCTCGAGGGTTTCCTAGGTTACCCACGAGCTTGCCCCTCACGGGCTGTAGGGCAAATGCACCTGAAAGCAATAACCTGTGAGATATCCTTAGGATGACCTGGAGGACAGACGCACCTGAATGCGAGTTCCAGCTACGGAATCCAAGAGTGGCCAACCCTGAGATTCATTTCCCATCTATGAGAAACATCTGAGCCCCTGGCCCGTCCCACGAAACACAGGCCCTCCAAGGGATGGAGGCTCTGAGTTTTAGGGTCATTGAAGGTTGCCAGGTGGAGGTCGTTAAGGGGCGGGGGCTGAGGGAAAATGCTGAATAAACTGCACGTTGTTTGCAAGCAGCTGCAGTTCACCTCGCCAGCACACCACCACCTGCACTCTCCCCTCTGTATTTAAGCCCCTAATCAAACCTCATGCCTTCTTTGCTGGCTCTGCGTTTTCTTCTTCAGCCTCTTGAATTTGTTTCCTCCCTAGTGAAACTAATAGGGTTTCAGCACAATGTAGGCCAAGACAGCAAGCCCCTAGCATATTCCAGCATGTTCTGGAATGTTCCAGCAGGTACTGTAGTCTCCCCCAGACCTGTCCATTTCCCAACACAGACGTTTAGCACTGGAAGAATCAGCCTACCTCTTCCTCGAAAGGGGAGGAACTCGGCCTGGGAAGCTCAAATGACTCGTCCCAGCCACGCATCAGGTTGCAGGTGGTTCAGTCATAGTTCTTGATGAATCGAGTGCTTTCATTCTACTTTCTTCCCAAATTAACAAACATGTATTGTACATTTTAACCCAGCATTGTACTGGTTCCAAAGATGCAGATAGTGAGGTCCTGTCTTGAGATTCTACCATTTGCTTTTTTTTTTTTTTTTTTTTTTTGAGACGGAGTCTCACTCTGTCACCCAGGCTGGCATGCACTGGTGAGATCTTGGCTCATTGCAACCTCCACCTCCCAGGTTCAAACGATTCTCTTGCCTCAGCCTCCTGAGTAGCTGGGACTACAGGCACGTGCTGTGGCGCCCAGCTAATTTTTGTATTTTTAGTAGAGACGGGGTTTCAACATCTTGGCCAGGCTGGTCTTGAACTCCTGACCTCATGATCCACCCGCCTCAGCCTCCCAAAGTGCTGCGATTACAGGCATGAGTCACCTTACCCAGCCCCATTTGCTTTTTTTTTAATTTTTTTGAGATGGAGTCTCGCTCTGTCACTCACACTGGAGTGCAGTGGCGCGATCTTGGCTCACGGCAACCTCTGCCTCCCAGGTTCAAGTGAGTCTTTTGCCTCAGCTTCCCGAGTAGCTGGGACTGCAGGTGCCCGCCACCACGCCCAGCTAATATTTGTATATTTAATAAAGACAAGGTTTTACCATATTGGCCAGGCTGGTCTTAAACTTCTGACCTTGTGATCCACCCGTCTCGGCCTCCAAAAGTGCTTGGATTACAGGCCTGAGTCACCACACCTGGGCTTTACCATTTTCTAAGCGTTATTTAATTATATATTACAGTCTAAACCCACTTGTTGATGGTTGCTACCCCGTTGAACCCTCCATTCTGATTTACGCTGCATTCACAATTCACTACATCCTCATTTTACCAATTGTCACATGAAACTATACAAAGTGGCATATTTTCTTTGAGGTGACATTCACCCACTATAATTAAACAATTTTACAGTGACCAATTCCGTGGCATCACCATCTACTTTGTTGTACAACCACCACCACTACCTAATTGCAAAACATTTTCTCTCTTCCTTCTTTCCTTCCTTCCTTCTTTCCCTCCTTCCTTCCTCCTTTCCTTCCTTCCTCCCTTCCCCCTTTCCCCCTTCCGCCTTCCCCTTTTCCCCTTTCCCCCTTCCCCTCTTCCTTTTTTCCTTCCGTCCCTCCCTCTCTCCCTCCCTCCCTCTCTCCCTCTCTCTCTCTCTCTCTCTCTTACTCTCTTTCTTTCTTTTTGACAGGGTTTCACTCTGTCGTCCAGGCTGGAATGCATGGCGCCATGTTGGCTCACTGCAGCCTGACTTCCTGGGCTCAGGCAATCCTCCCACCTCAACCTCCCTAGTAGCTGGGACTACAGGCACCTGCCACAACACCAATCTAATTTTCTTTTTCTTTTTTTTAATGTTTTTGTAGAGATGGGGTTTCACCATGTTGCCTAAGCTGATCTCAAACTCCTGGGCTCAAGCGATCCTCCTGTCTTGATCTTTCAAAGCGTTAGGAATACAGGCATGAGCCACCAGGCCTGGCCTGCAAAACATTTTCATCACTCCTAAAGGAGACCCCAGAGCCATGAAGCAGTCACTTCCCATTCTCCCCGCCTCCCAGCCCCTGACAACCACCAATTTGTCATCTGTATCTATGGATCACCGATTCTGCATATTTCATATAAATGGAATCATACAACAGGTGACCTCTTCTATCTGGCTTCTTCCACTTGGCATAATGTTTTTGAAGCTCATTCACATTGTAGTATGTGAGTATGTGTCAATGCTGCATTCTTTCTGTGGAAATTGGCATATTTTAACCATGTTTGGGCTAGTGAGAGATACCCAATCCCCAAACATGGGAAATGTTTCCTTCAGCTCATGCACTTTGCCCAGGTGTTCTCAATGGGGTGATTTGATTTTGTTCCCCCCAGAGACATTTAGTGGTGTCTGGAGTATTTTTTTTTTTTTTTTTTTTTTTTTTTTTTGAGACGGAGTTCTCCTTGCCTCAGCCTCTTTAGTAGCTGGGATTACAGGTGCCCACCACTATGCCCAACTAATTTTTGTGTTTTTAGTGGAGATGGGGTTTTGCCATGTTGGCCAGGCTGGTCTCCAACTCCTGACCTCTGGTGATCCACCTGCCTTGGCCTCCCAAAGTGCTGGGATTACAGAAGTGAGCCCCCACGCCCGGCCTGGAGTATTAATATTTTTGATTGTCACAACTGGGGACTGCCACTGGCATCTATCTCTGGGTAGAGGCCAGGGATGCTGGTAAATCTCCTCCAGTGCACAGGATGGACTCAGAACAAGGGACAATCTGGTCCAAGGTGCCAACAGTGCCGAGGTGAAGAACCCCAATTCCAGTTCCTTGTCTCTGGCTGACCTGATCCCAGGCCACATGGAACAGCACTGCTCCACCTTGCCTGCCCTTAGGAGTGCAATGGCATGATCTCGGCTCACTGCAACCTCCGCCTCCCAGGCTCAAGAGATTCTCCTGCCTCAGCCTCCTGAGTAGCTGGGATTACAGGCGTGTGCCACCACACCTGGCTATTTTTTGTATTTTTGGTAGAGACGGGGTTTCACCATGTTGATCAGGCTGGTCTCAAACTCCTGACCTCGTGATACTCCCACCTTGGCCTCCCAAAGTGCTGGGATTACAGGCGTGAGCCACCGTGCCTGGCCGCCTCCAGTCTTTTACTTGTAAAATGATAATGTTTTTCATTATCTGGAAGAGTTCTTGGCAGGATACCTGGAGACAATATTTGAGGAAGCGTTTATATGCAAAATCACATTATCATAATAGGCAAAGTAAGCCTAATGAGATGAAGTTCTAGTTTAGATTCCCCGAGAAAAAGCAGCCTGTCTCTCCTGTTTGCTGTTGTATCCTGGTAACATATTTACACACCTAATAAGCACTTACTGAATGAGCAGAGGCACTGGGGACGATGCCGTCAATGATGGAGCCTCACATACTCATACCAGCCCCCCGACCAGGCCAGCCACCTGGGGCCAGACTGCAGCCACCGGCTGATCAGGGCAACATTAGCACTTCAGCGAGCCACTTTCTCCACAAAAATACACTTAAACGTGTATTTTATGACTGCGGGAAGTCGAAAATTTCCTTTTTAAAGTTTCCTTTCTTGTTAAAAAATAAGTGTGCTAATACCTTTGTTAAGCGCTATCCTATGTAGCTGTAAGACATGTCATGCTTACAGGCACGTAGTATATTCTATGTCCTTGAACTTTGATGAAGTTATCTGTGCTGAACGTACTCACAGGCATGTCCCAGCCCTCCACTGCTTTTGCCTGTTTAGAAATTTTTAAGCTGTTGGCCAATCCGATTTTAGTTTGGATTGTGAGGTCTGTCTCCACCCATTGGAGATCAGACACAGCAGTAAGGATGACCCCCAAATGAGTAAGGGACACATTTGTGTGTTTTCCTTTGTTCATTGTACTCTTGTGGCAAGATGGCTAGCGAGGACACCCTTCCTGCAGTCCAGGAAGTAAACATTGCATTGCTGAAAGATCAGTGCTGATTTTTCTTTGTGTCACTGAGCATCTATTTCCAACATGACTGTGTTGGTATAAACAGAAATATAATCCAGGTTGGATTCATTATTATATGCAGGCGTTTTTCATTCTTATTAAAAAAAATGATAAAATTAAAGACTTTCTGTGCCCCCAGCATGGCTGTGCCCAGGGACAGGTGAGCACTGATTCCTGGTGGCACCTTGAGAGTTTCTAATCCAATTGATCTGGGGCATGGCCTGGGCATGGAGCCTTTTAAATGCTCCCCCAGGGGATTGTTTCTTCATTCTTTTTTTTTTTTTTTTTTTAAAGAGGGTTTCACTCTGTTGCTCAGGCCAGAGTACAGTAGTGAGATCATGGCTCACTGCAACCTTGAACTCCTGGGCTCAAGCCAGGCTCCTGCCTCAACCTCCCGAGCAGCTGGGACCACAGGCACATACCACCATGCTCAGCTAATTTATTTTATTTTATTTTATTTTATTTATTTTTTGAGACAGAGTTTTGCTCTTGTTGCCCAGGCTGGAGAGCAATGGTACGATCTCAGCTCACTGCAACCTCTGCCTCCTGGGTTCAAGTGATTCTCCTGCCTCAGCCTCCCGAGTGGCTAGGATTATAAGCATGTGCCACCACACCCAGCTAATTTTGTATTTTTAGCAGAGACAGGGTTTCTCCATGTTGGTCAGGCTGGTCTCAAACTCCCAACCTCAGGTGATCTGCCCACCTTGGCCTCCCAAAGTGCTGGGATTACAGGCATGAGCCACTGCATCTGGCCTTAATTTTTATTTTTGTAGAGACGAGGTCTCACTATATTACCCAAGGTGGTCTTTAATTCCTGGGCTCCAGTAATACTCCCGCCTTAGTCTCCCCAAAGTGTTGGGATTATAGGCATGAACCACCACGTCCACCTCAACCAGGGGATTCTAATGTGGAGCCATGAAGTCTGAGGACAGCGTCCCTGGCCTTGTTGTACAGGATTCGATAAGAATCTTTCTCATCTGGAATCATCCACCAGCAGCCAGACACAGCCGTGTCTGACAAGGCCGGGAAGCCAGGCATGGTCCCCTCCACGCTGTATAACAATGGGAGGAACAATAATTCCTACCCTTTAGTCCCTGAGATCAGCGAGGCAACAGTCATTTTTCTTCCCCCTGGGGGCTGGAAAGTCCTTGCAGGGCTCCCGTAGGACTGACGGCTTCTAGACCAGTGCTGCTCCGGGCAGCTCGACCCCTTCCCCTTACTCTCCATACACCTAGAAACACATCCAGAGACACAGATACATGTGCATGAATGCACACACACACACACGGACAGACTCTCATAGCTACGGAGACACCCAGAGCCCAGTTCACACACATGGCAGACACCTAGACCCCCCAACAAACACCTCCACACATACACAGACCCACTCCTTCATATCCCCCCCATACACAGCCCCTAAGATACACACAGCTATGGAGACACCCAGACCACCCCATCTCACATGTACACATGTGGACACTATCTGGTCACTGATAAAGGCCTGAACAGACTTAAGACTATAAGACAGAAGGCAGGTGGAAAATAAAATGAAGAGTCCATTTAGTTTGGACTAAATGGACTAAACAAGAAACACAGGGAAAGGCAAACTGATGCAACCACAAGGAAAGACCTTCAGTGAAAACAGAAAAGCCAAGCACGGTAGTTCACGCCTGTAATCCCAGCACTTTGGGAAGCCAAGGCAGGAGGATCACTTAAGCCCAGGGTTTTGAGACCAGCCTGGGCGACATAGGAGACCCCGACTCTACAAAAAAACTTTAAAATTTGCCAAGTGTAGTGGCGCATGCCTGTAGTCCCAGCTACTCAGGAGGCTGAGGCAAGCAGATCACTTGAACCCAGGACTTCTGAGACCAGCCTGGGCAACACAGTGAGACACTGGCTCTACAAAAAATAAGCCAGGCGCGGTGACATGCACCTGTAGTCCCAGCTACTTAGGAGGCTGAGGCAAGGATCGCTTGAACCTGGGAGGTGGAGGTTACAGTGAGCCGAGATTGTACCACTGTGCTCCAGCCTGGGTGACAGAGTGAGACTAGGTTTCAAAAACTAAATAAACGAACCACACATGTAGGATTATCCTATAACCCAGCGACTGCATTCCTCGGCATACACCCAAGGGAACCGAAAACGTGTGTCCACACAGAGGCCTGTAAACAGATGTTCTCAGCAGCATTATTCACAATAGCCAAAAGCTAGAAATAACAGATATTCATCAAGGGGTGAGTGGATTAACCAACCGTGGTCTATCCACGCAACAGAGTATGATTCACCCACAAAAAGGAATGATGCTACCATGTAGATGAACCTCGAAAACAAGATGCTCAGCAAGATGCCAGACGCAAAGATAACGAAATCTACGGCTCCCCTGAAACGGTATACCCACTATAGGTAAATCCATAGACAGAATGCAGACTGATGGGTGCCGGGGGTCGCAGGGAGGAGGGAATGCGCAGTGACTGCTAATGGGTATGGGGTATTATTTTGGGCTGATGAAAAGGTTTTGGAACTAGGTAGAAGTGATGGTTACGTAACATTGTGAATATAGTACAAGCCACCTAATTATGTACTTTTCTACTAGGCGAATTTTAGATGGAAAGAAGGAAGGAGGGAAGAGGAAGGGGGAAGAAATGTTGGCAGGGCAGCACTAAGCCCACTGTTCACTCTTCGTAGACGGGGTCGTGCTTTCTACCCCAATTGCACAATGCCTGCGACACAGCAGGAGTTAACCAACGATAAGCAATGTGAAATCCACAGACGCCAGCCAGAGGCTTCCAGATGTTACCCTTCACGCTGACTTTACACTGTGACCTCCCCCACCCAACACACACATCTACATACCGAAAAGTTTTACAAATAATACTCCCATCTACTATGACTGACACACTAAGTGAGGCACTGTGACTTTTGACAAACCCATTAAAGGAAACCAGCCAAGATCACTTAAGGGACACTGAAGTGCTAAGAGCTTTAAGAATACTTAGATGCTGAGGCCAGGCACAGTGGCTCACGCCTGTTATCCCAGAACTTTGCAAGGCCAAGGCAGGCAGATAACTTGAGGCCAGGAGTTTGAGACCTGCCTGGCCAACATGGCGAAACCCTGTCTCTCCCAAATACACAAAAATTAGCCAGGCTCGAGGGTGTGCACCTGTAGTCCAAGCTACTCTGGAGGCTGAGGCAGGAGACTCACTTGAGCACTGGAGGCAGAGGCTGCAGTGAGCCGAGATCGCGCCACTGCACTCCAGCCTAGCGCCTGGCAACAGCCAGACTCTGTCTCAAAAAAAAAAAGAAGAGAAGGGGAGGGGAA